>LPNX010233122.1:643413-662023 GCA_001517045.1 Pseudotsuga menziesii
GTTCTCGGGGTGGGCCGGTTCAACCACTGGTCCGGTTTTGATAACATTGTTGTGAACTCCAAATGAAGCTCACCAACAACTTGTACTTCATGCTCATCTTTCTTCCCTCCCCCAACTATGCCTTTAAGGAGATGCTCATCCAAATCCTTGAGCTGGCTCTTGAACTTGATGGTGTAATAATCTTGAAAGGACAATGCTGCACATACCTCATCACCCAAGGCTAAATACTCCTGATATCGAGGCAAGTGTTGAAATACTGCTAACCTCTGCCAATTTCCAGTCAAGATCCTTCTCATTGTCTTCATGTTCTCACAAGCTGGCAAAGAAAAACCCTTGTTCTGACATGCACTTCACCAACATCACTGACATGCATTTGCATGTACACACATGCATCAACATGCACTTTTATTGAATTGCTATGTGCCCATAGCTGGCAAGGATCATGCTCTGATACCACTGTAATATCCCAAATACTTATACTATCTAATGCTCTATGATAGTGCTGAATCGCACACTCAATCTCATACGAATTTGCAAAATAACTGAGCATGCAAACTCGCGATGCAAAAATGCCCTAAAATATAGCTGAATTAGGGTTAGGGTTTTGCAGAGAGAAATTAACACTTACCACTGATATTTTGGCTGATAATGACTCCAAAGATAGCTGCATGCATAAGGATCCAGATGGGTGGTCTAATAATGCTATTTTCCTCCGGTGTTACCACTCCGCAGTACCGTAAAAACCCTCTAGGCTGAAGGTGATGTTTTTGTAGGAGGAGAGGTCAGATCGGGTTGCAACTTTGTGAGCTTGTCCGCCTGATGATGCCGGAGAGATAGACTGCCACATGCAGAGATTTGGCAGCCTCTAAGTGCCCTAGCGAATTCATTTGTGGTTTTGTTGCTCACGCCCACCAAGCTCTCTGTTTGCAGATAGATGCTCCAGTCGAGCAAACTGATGGCCGATAATGGATGCCGTAGGATTGGTCTGTTGAGAAAGAGGAAGCTGACATGCGGAGAAAAGACTGGGTTTTGTGGTCCCAACGAATCTTTCTATGAATTCTCTGCTACTTTCGGCTGCAAACGTGGATCTGCCAGTAAACCTTCGGAATGTGCTAGGTCTCCGAATCCTGATGTATAGGATGAATGCTATGGATAAACCTGGATGATCTATCCCAATAGGAGACTAGGGTAGATATCTCACTGCTGAATGCTCGTTAGTGGAAGACACTGTCTTCAATCCCAACTGCTGCTGCTCGAAACTCCAAAATCAATGAACAATAATCATAGATGTTTCCTTTAGTCCCATAACACTTCTTAAATAGATCTTTGTATGCTTTTAGGGTTTGCATGTCACTTTTAGGGTTTATGCTTCACTTTTGCATACATGCAATTCTAATTTGATGTTGACTTTAACACTGACTAAAATAAGGCATGCATGCTCTGCATGCTTTATGATATGAACTCTTATGGCCTTCTTACTAAACTGATGACTTAATAATATCGAATTGATGTACCTTTCTGCTCCTAGTGCTATTAGTCCTCAGTTATTCCCTTTTTATAAAAACAAAACATTACAAAAATGCTTGATCTCAGACATCTGATGTCCAAATAGAGAGGATGCCTGAGGGAATAACATGTTTTGTAAAGGTTCATATGGACCAGATAAATTTAGATCTGCTTTCTGGGAATTGTACCTGTTACTAAACTCTTGCTCGAGGTGAAAAAGTCTTAATCACTTGGGAAAGACTTCAAGGGAACCTGGATTTGTTGCCACTGTCACCCCAACAGCAAACTCCTTCACTTCAGGCTAGCTAAGTACTAGCACAAGGGGGCTTCCCTAAGGCAAACTAAGTCAATAACTGATAGAGCAAGATGATAAATTTGAGTTAGTTTAGCTGCACATTACAACAATAAGGACAGATTTATAAAATAAAATATATGGTTAGATGAAAGATGGAAAAATGTAAGGATTTATGGACCAAGGAGTCTAAATTTTAATTTGATCAAGAAAGCCTTGTCTCCGCCTTACACACACCTAGGAGGGAACACAATAGAAATCTTCAAGCTGCTTCGTGTGTCCTTCGGGCCAAGTCTCAAGTCAAGTGCTATCACCTGATCCTGACTCTTCCGTTTAGGCCACTCCTAATGGAGCCAAGGTGGGTAGTCCCTAAAAAGAGTTACTAAGGATCTTTTGATTTTATTGTTTTACGAATTAGATAGTTTGTTAGGGGTTTATTGAATGAAAATACTGGAACAAGATAAATTGCAAAAATTAATCTTAATTCAACAACATAAGATAATATAGCCTTCACAATATGAAATGACTTACAACAAATAAGATTTGTAAATGAACCGGTGCCAATTGGAGTCGAATAGCTGCTGCTGAAGAAATGGAAAATGTTTTGTAATTTGTTTTTGGTCAGTTTTAGTTATAAAAGATGAGTTAAGTTATGGGAAAGGGGATTCTCGATATAATGTGAAGTACTGAGAATATGTCCGGATTCTGAGAAGAGTGGCTACGCACAGGAAAATGTGGGCTAGATGGAGTCGTGGGGGGGTGTTCAACACTACACTAACAAGGATGTACCCTAACGGGACCCCACTGTCACTTTCTAGTTGTTCCCACTTTCCTTGAAGAATTTACCCATTGTTCCTTAAGCTTGTTACACCATATTTTCGTAATGTTTTAAGGGTCTTAAATTTTATTAATGTGAGGTGTTAAATTAGATGTGAAGAATTAATTAGTGCGTATTCCTGCTTTTGACTATCCCAAAGCTCAGGGTGAATTTGTGATTGGCAAGAGCAAACACCAGAATGAGAATTTGTTTATTCCAAATTGATATTGTAAAACGAAAAAGGGTAAGATTGGTGAGACTAATTACTACGGCAAGGAATATCTTTACCCCAAATGAGCAAGCTCTTTTGGGTAATTTGGTAGATCAATCCTAGGTTAGTATTACTTTCCAAAACCAAAATAGAATAATTATGCCTCAAAGAAAAAGAACAAAAAGATTATACTACCCCTACGACAAAGAGTATCTTTCCCCCAATCGAGAGGAATCTCTTGGGTAATTTTGTAAAGCAATGGAGGATTAGTTCTAAACGAAGAAAACAAATAAAGATTGATTGTGTTATTGTGCAGTAAATTAGACAAATACTAAAATTAATCTAAAAGCTTTGTAAAAGTAAACAATCACACAAGGGGCGATACAGGTTTCCCCCAAATGGGGGAAGGGGGTTGTGGGAGCCGTAATCCCACCTGTTTTTTTATTAACTTTTTTACAATATGATTTTTATGAATGGGGCTGCCTTTTGATCTTGGAAAGTGATAAAAAATGCTTACAAAGCTTGCCAGAGAAGTGGAATGAAGAAGGGGGAATTTTGGATGCTCCGGATGAGCAAAAATATGAAAATTCTATAGCAACTCATCTTTTTCCTTCGACCTTCTAAAACCTAGTGAGCTAATGATAGATAAATTAGTAGTTTAGTCAATAAAATACACTAAAAATTTACAGTTAGTACTTTTGCAAAGATAGAACTATTATGCTACTTAAAGTACCAACTAGATCCAAGCTTTTAAATGTAAAATTGAAACACTTCCTTGATCTAGTAATGAAAGCAAGTAAAACGAGAATGATTAGCCTTATAGATCTGATTTTATCTTGCGAAATAAAGTAATTGAGAAAGCGTTGTAGTTTTTTGTAGAAAGAAGAGAAAACAACTACTCAAGTTTGAATCTTCTGGAGAGCCTGGAGGTTTGAAGGTGAAACAAAAAGTTGTTTTAATCCGGATCCAAGAAAAGGAGATGCAGCTTAGCTCAACCTTTTACTTGGGATGATGATCTGCAAACAAGAAACTACCACACTTTTATTACATTTTGAATTTTTCTATTTAAACCATTAAAAAATGGCTTAAAATTGTGGAAAAATTTATATTTTCGGGAATTAAAAAAGAAAGAAAGGGGGACCTAGTATATGTCCATAATGACTCAAAACCATGTCTAACACGCTTATGTACATCGACACATGAACTTTAATAACCTCATAAGGCCTAACCACCAAGATGACCATCCCAGCTTTGGAGGAGCGGTGAAAAACTCGAAAATTATACATTGCTTATTTAGCATTGCATAATTGACAAGGGAAAAACACCTTGGAATGATCGGATTGATGGCTAAGTCTGAGGAAGCCAAGTCCTTTACAAAAAGTTTGTTGTGTTAGAACATTTGTTACAACACCCCCAAGGGGTATGAACATGCAGTTTATTAAAAAAGAGAGGACCACACTTGGTTCTGATGTGACCATAGACTTTTGAGCATTGAGTAAGAGCAATTGATTTGTTTTAATCCCCAAGGACTCACTAGAAATCCCCTAAGTGCAACTTGGGTGATAACATCTGGCTCCAACTGCGGGATGTGCATTTGCTTGATCTTCAATAAAAAAGAGTGCGCAAGTATCCTAGATTCTTCGGTTCTTGCAGAAAAACTAAAGTGCATCAGACCCACATATAAATAATTTTCAATGCCAAATGAACACATAAGTTGCAACTATTATACATTGTTAGTATACAACAAAAACTAAGGTAAAATAAATATGAAACTATTGTACAAAACTAGTATACAAATATTGGAAATAAAGAGAAGGGTTTAGAAAAGCCCTAATAATGCCCCCATAGGCATTAGATATCATCGCTGAAGAATAACTTAACTATTGCCCATTCACTGGTAAGAGCAAGTAAACCCCTTCCATGTTGTTAAGCAAATAGAATTTAAATCAGCAAAATCATAAATGATATAAGGCCCCATCCACAGGCTATCGAACTTCCTGTGCTTTCCTGGCTTTTCTCTTCGTTTATCCTAGAGAAGGATAGTGTCACCAATCTTAAAATCCCTTGGCTTTGCTGATCTGTCAAAGGTTCTTTTGACCTTATCTTGATTTCTGATACTATGGCCAAGAGCCTTTCTTCCTTTCTCATCCAACTCAATGATCTAATTGATCCTATTGGGCATGGAATCTTCCTCCATTTCATACTCCTGAAGCATCTTCATGGCAGGTAGTTGAAGGTAGGTGGGTAAAGAGACAGTTAAACCATACACCAGTTCAAAAGGTGTCTTATCGGTTGCACTTTTCTTAGTTATTCGATCTTCCCAAAGTGCATATTTGACTTTACTATCCCATGACCTCTTATTATTTTTGATTGTTTTCTTAAGGATAGTCATTGTGTTTTTATTGTTGGACTCAGCAATACCATTACCCTGTGGGTAATAGTTGGAGGAATGGGATGGGATAATGCTATATTTGAAACAAAAGAGGATGAATTCTGAGGAGCTACAATCTTTGGCATTATTAGTTGTTATTTTTGTTGGAGCACCAAATCTAGCGATGATGTTATTATCTAGAATGTCCATAACAACTTTATCAGTAGCCTTTTTAGTGGGTATAGCCTCTACCCACTTAGTGAAATAATCGGTAGCTGTTAAAACCCAAAAATAAATATTGCTAGAATTATCTTAAAATTTACCGATGAAGTCAATCCTCCACTGCTGAAAAGGGGCTAAAACCACAGCTTGTTGCAAAGGTAAGGCTTTCAACTCAGGCTTCCTAGTGAACAATTGACATTGCTGACAATTCTCGACCAATTTATGAACATTTGCAAATAGGGAGGGTCAATAGCAACCTACTCTAAGGATCTTATGGGCTATTGTATCTGCTACATAATTCCCAGCACAAAATCCTAAATGGAATTCAGTCAAGAGTTTCTTAGACTCTTGCTCCTTTACACATCTAGGGATTATGCCATCTAGATTTCTCCACCCCAACGCTTCTTGAGTTATGCAATAGCTGACAACTTTCAATCTCAAGGATCTCCTTTTGTGACCTTTGAGATGCTCAGGACAGGTAAGATTTTGCGAAAAGAAGAAGATGTCTAAATACCAATGGTGATTTAAACATTAAAGTTCTGGAGGCAAAATAGGTGCTGATAACTCATTATGACAAATAATCCCTAAGGCTTCTTCATTCCCTTGAGTCAACATTTTAGCCAAACCCTGCCCCTTGATAAGTTTTGTGGGTCTGATCTCTAAGTCATACTCTTGTATCTTAGAAACCCATTTACCTCTTATGCCTAAACAGTCTTGCTGACACAAGATATCTTTGATTGCAACATGGGGTACATATCCTATTATCTTAGAGTATCCTACATAGGTTTTGAAGTGTTTTAGGGATTTGACTAAGGAATAAGCCTATTTTTCCATGATGGTATACTTAAGTTGAGAGTCCTGCAAGGCTCGACTCATGAAGGCTATAGGTTGTTCAAAACCCTCACTGTTTTTTTTGGAGTAATGCTCCTGCAATGGTATCTTTGGAAGTGAAGGAGAAAATCATGAAGTCTTTGGAGTAGTCCAGGATGACTAAGACTGGAGACTTGGTAATGGCCTCTTTTATATGTTAAAAAGATTCTCTACCTTTGTTGTCCATTCAAACCTAACATCTTTCTTCGGATGTCTCTGTAGTGGTTTCATTAGCTCAACTAGGTTTGGGATAAACCTCCTAATGAAGTTTGTATGTCCATTGAAAGATTGAAGAGCTTTAACGCTTTTAGGTAGGGGGATCTTTTTTATGGACTCGATTCTTTTTGGATCAAATTTCACACCATCTTTAGAGATGATGTGCCCCAAAAGCTTTCCTTGATCAATCTCTTGGACAGACATAGCTACATTAAGAGAGATACCATACTTCCTACCCCTTTCAAATACCTGTTTGAGATGACTTATGTGATTTGGTCATTCTTTTGAGAAAACAATCAAGTCATCCTGGTAAATATCGATAATCTTTCCAATCAACTCTTTAAAAGCATAATCCATAGCCCTTTGAAAGGTGGCCCCAACATTAAGTAAACCAAGCGACATCCTTAGGTACTCAAAAGTACCCCAAGGAGTGGTGAAAGTAGTCTTGTGGCTATTTTCCTTCTCGATCACAACCTGATTATAGCCTGAAAACCCATCCAACATGGACATCATGTCGGATCCGGTAACTCTTTGAAGGAGAGTCTACATGTTGGGCAATGGATAGTTGTCCTTCTGACATGCTATGTTTAGATTTCGGAAATCTATACATATTCTTATACTTCCATTCTTTTTCCTGACAACAACTAGGTTAGAACACCAAGAAGAGTGTATTCTTGGTGTGATGATTCTAGCAGCCAAGATCTTTTCTATCTCTTTCTTAACTATGGGAGCCAACTTAGGGTTGATTTGTCTTAGTTTCTGCTGAAATGGCTTAACTTCTTTTGTCTCTTACTTAAGGGGTATGGTGTGCTGAAAGACGTCCTCCTGATATGCTTTGAGTTCGTCATACCCGAAAGTAAAAACATCCCTATCCTCCTTAACAAGGTTTATTAAGTCTTTTCTTTCTTTTTCTGAGGTACCTTTTCCAATTTTATCATTTTAGGTTCCAAGTTTGACTCAATGTTAATATTCATGTAATCTCCAGGTTTCATAGAATCTATGCTGTTTTTCTCTTTCGTCATGTCTATCAAAAATTTGCTCGAGTCGCACAATGCCACGAGATACCGGATTGTCAAATTGATTACTCTCTCGATACTCTTTTCCTTCCTTTTGAAAGCTGACACTAAAGTTGGAAAACTTGTCCACATTATGAAGAAACTTCAGAATTTGTTCATCACTTTGGAAAACTTGCCAATGTTCCATGTTGTCTGGAACGAATGGTCTAAAGTTTATCTCTAATTTACCATCACCGTTCAACAATTCCTCATAGGGTTGGAGAGTTGAGGCTTCTACTGCCAGCTTGTTTGCCAAGCTATTTTCATCTCTATGAATTGAAGTTTAGTTTAAAGCATGAAAGTGTTCCGTAGTGTCCCAAACCCCATTTCTATATTTTTTCAACCTTTTACACTTACAAGCAAATTCATTCCTAACTTGGAGGATTATCAAATCAGAGTCGCCATTTATGCTGAACATTTTTATCCCCATATCCTTTGTTGTTTCCAAGCCAAGTAAAAGTGCTTCATATTCTGCTACATTGTTCATTGCTTCAAATTATAACCTATAGGCAAAATTAAATGTTTCCCCTTTAGGTGAAATGATGACCACAACAACCCCCTTTCCGGATCTAGAATGAGCACTGTCAAAATTCATTTCCCATATCTCATCCACTTTTTCGTCTTTAAATTTTTCCTTAACTGGGGCTAGAAAGGTGGAATAACAAGTATAATTTCCAGTATTGTCAGTATGGTAAACATACTCATTGGATGGTTTCTTAGGATTTTCGACATGATACTTCTTTTCTTTTTCATTCCATAACCTAACGAAAGAGTCCTCTGATGGAGGTATTGTAGCATATGTCCAATCCATTTGGATCCATCCTCCTAGAGTAGCATCCCACTTTCTAGATAATAACATTCCCCATTTATCAGGTACGTCAATCACAAGAATATCCACGGTGATATGAATATGGATTATCTAGCTAAGCATGCTGGATGCTTCAGGATGATACCAACTACACCCCACTTCTTTGGAATCAATGGCGCAAACATTTTTGTATGGCATGGTTGTTTTCAATCGTAGTTTTTCCATGACTTTCTTAGTGATTATGTTCAACGAGGACCTTGAGTCTAATATTCAATTATGTAGTAGAAGATCACCTATCATCAATGATACATAGAAAGCTGGATGATCTTTTGTTCATGAGCCCATGGTATGCCAGACTACAGGAGGATCTTCTGTAAAGTTATTCTGGGTTGGAGGATGCTCTTCTAAGGGCTTCCTTTGAATTGGAGAAGGTTCTTCTGTAGGTTTTTTAAAAGTTACTTTTTTGGGAGATGGAGGAGCATTTAAAAATTTTAACAATTTTTCTCTTTGCCCTAGGATTTTAATTGCTTCTGTTACAGGCATTGATACTTTGGCATTTTGTAACCAAGCACCTAAATCAAGACCTATATCTTTAGAGTTGGGAGGAGTAATTACCTTGTATTGATTATTCTTTGCGGTTCCAGGGTTTTCTCTTCTCTGATAGGTGAGGCCTTTGAACTTAGGCATTTCTTGAATCTGTTCTGTTGTAGGTTTAGTGCCGAAGTTCTTGGCCAGATTGTCCAACTGTGGACTGTATTCATTGGATTATTTCCAGGATTCTTCGTCTATGGAATGAACTTGACCAATTGCATTTATGTACTCAAGGTCTCTTGAACATTCGCCACTATCGCTTGTTTCTGGAAGGCCTTTCTCACATAACAAGTACCTTCTTCATGAGGATCTTGACAAGGTCTACAATAAGGAAGGAACTCTTCTACCATATTGGTTGAATCTAGTTGGTTAGGGGGTCTTCTATCCTAAGGAGCTTTCTTTGGAACCCAATTATTATTTTTTGGTGGAAGATTCTTTTGACTATTATAGGATCTCTCCATATTGATCATGCTATTCTGCATGTTTTTTAGTTGGTAACATAATTTGTCTGCATAGTCTCCATCTTTTCATTCAATTCCTTGATCTTCCTATCATAAGCCTCTTGTGAAGAATCTTTAGCTTTAGGCTCATGTGGCTTAGGAGGAGCAAAGGCTCTTGTAAATCCAAGAATGTTAGACTTTCTTGAAGCTTGCATATTTAGATCTATCTTTACTGTCATTTCTTGGGCTTTGTTTAAGGTGTCAGGTTCTTTGTCTCTTAGTTGATATCTTGTCTCGCCACTTAAGGCTTGCATATAATAGACAAGAATTGATTTGTCTGGTTGTTTGAAATCATTATGGATGCTTTTCACCAGTTCCCTAGTCTTCTTGTTGAATTCATTCGTAGTCTCGTTCTCATTTCTTTTTATTGTGTGGAAAGCAACTAGTTGCTGCCTAGGCTCCTTTTTTTCTCCCCACTTTTCCTTGAATCCCTTTATGAGAGCCTCATACGTAATATAGGAGTTGTCAACAAGATTTATGTACCACTCATAGGCATAACCTTCCATAGATAAGGCAAAAAGCCTCATGTAAACATCATCATGCTGATTAGCAACATCTCTGACCCAGCTGAAGAAACACTTGGAAAGGGCCATTACATGGGCTGTAGCACTGATTACATAGTTTCCTTGGAAAGTTGGATGTTTTTCTACAGCGTTGTCTGGTATGTTGTGTGGAGAACCTGCTATGTGAGACATGTTAAGGGGTTTATAACATGCATACATTTCAAAAGATGAATTATTATTACTACTTTGGTTTTCAAAAAGGTGGTGGATGTTCGAGACGAAATCAAATCCTAAATTCTCAAGTACTCTATGAGAAGCAAGTCTAGCTAGTCTCCTTCGATAAGCCTTTTCACGCTCAAGAATGAGATCAACTAAACTCTTAGATTTCCTTCTCGTGGAATACCTGGTTGGGTTATTGGACAATGGAGTCGCCAGAAGGACCGAGTTCAAATCAAAATTGTTGGACAAGGTCAATAAAATTTTTATTAAAGCTTTTTAGAAAACAAAACTAAAGGGTAAGTTGAGATCCGGGGATAAAAGATTTATCTTCAACAATGACGCCAAAAATGTTGTCGCCTTACACACACCTGGGGGGGAATGCATCAGAAATCTTCAAGCTGCTTGGTGTGTCCTTGGGGGCAAGTCTTGAGTTAGGTGCTGTCACCTGATCCTGACACCTCCATTTAGGCCACTCCTAATGGAGCCAAGAGGGGAAATCCCTAAAAAGAGTTACCTAAGGCTCTTTAGATTTTATTGGTTTACGGATTAGATAGTTTGTTAGGAGTTTATTGAATGAAAATACTGTAACAACATAAATTGCAAAAATAAAGCTTAATTCAATAGCATAAGATAATATAGCATTCACAATATGAAATGACATAAAGCAAATAAGATATGTAAATGAACTAGTGCAAAATGGAGTCGAGTAGTTGCTGCTGAAGAAATGGAAAATGTTTTACAATTTGTTCTTGGTCAGTTTTAGTTATTAAGAATGAATTAAGTTATGGGAAAGGGGATTCTCAATATATTGTGAAGCATTGAGAATATGTCTGGATTCTGAGAAGAGTGCTTCCACACAGGAAAATGTTTCACTTTCCAAAACCAAGCACATTCCAATCAAGTTTCACTTCGGGAACAGGTCATTCAAAAGAATATCAAGTTGGAATATATCGGGACAAAAGACTAGGTTGCAGATGTTTTCACTAAGCCTCTCCCAAGAGAGACTTTTGAGTACCTCAGAGAAAAATTGGGAGTCATACTATCTCCTAATTGAATTCATCTATCTACAATACAATATGACAGGAGGAGCATGGCAGAAGTACCCTTTGCCATTGATGCCAAAGGGGAAGAAACAAGGTAGGTAAAAGAAGCATGATCTAAGGGGAAGATGTGTGGACAAAGGAAGCTCATTTGAAGGGGGAGCTTTGGAGTTGTCATCAATGACAAAGGGGGAGATTGTTGACTAAATTGTCATTGATGCCAACAGGTGTGTGTTAGTGTGTCTTGGTGCCCTTTGAGGAGCCTCTGAGGGTTGAGTAAGTGTTAGTGTCAAAGGAGACCTTTTGCCATTGTCCCAAGGGCTCCAAGGGCTTCAAATCTGGAACACCCTTGTTTGATGGGAGCAACTATGCATTCTGGAGTATAAAATGAGAGCCTTCATAGAAGCTCAAGGAATCAAAATATGGCAGAGTATTGAGAATGGGTACAAAGTACCAAAGACTGTGCCAACTGATGCAGGTGAGCTGGTTCAATACAACAACAACTCAAGGGCTAGAAATCATCTTCTAAGTGCTATAGATGAATCTGTATTCAACAAAGTGATGAACTGTCCCTCTGCAAAGGAAATGTGGGACAAACTCCAAACCACATATGAAGGAGACAGCAAAGTCAAAGAAGAAAAACTTCAGACTTACAGGGGACAATTTGAAGAACTAAGAATGAATGAAGACAAAGACATAGCAGCCTATATTCTTCGGGTTGATCAGCTCGTGAATACCATCAGAGGTTTGGGAGAAAAGGTTGAGGAGACTATAGTTGTTTGGAAAATTCTAAGAACTCTTCCCAAGAGGTTCAACCCCAAGATCTCTGCTTTAGAAGAAAGAACAGATCTAGATACTATGACAGTGGACCAACTGCATGGGACCTTAGTAGCTTACGAAATGAGAATTGAAGATGAAGATACATCAAGAAAGGAAGCAGCATTCAAGGTCTCCTCCAAACAAGGTGGGAAGAACAAATCAATGAAAGACAAACCAACAAGTGATGAATCTGATGATGAAGAAATAGTCAACTTTGTTCGGAAATTAAAAAGAGGCATTGGAAAATACAAAGGTAAGTTACCTCTTAAATGTTTTTCATGTGGAAAGATAGGTCATTTTGCTTCTAAATGTCCATATGCAAAGAACTCAGATGGTGAAGAGGATGACAGTTTTAAACCCTACAAGAAGTACAATAATTACAAGAATAAGAATAGAAGAAAGTTTGCAAAGAAGAAAAATCTCTACACAAAAAGAGACAATAGCTCATCCAGTGGTGACTCTGATAGTGACAGTGATTCTGATGATGACGATGAACCAAGCAAGGTACTCTTTATGGCAATAAGCTCGGATAAGGATCATATTAGTAAGGAAGAATCCGAAGATGAAGGAGAAGTAGATTTTGAGGCAGAACTTGTAAGCGCCTTAAAAGAGCTAAAGAAAGTCAGGAAAGAAAATAGGTTGCTTAAGGAAGAGGAACAACGGTTTGAACAAACCATTGTTGACTTGAAGACTAAACTAGAAGAAGCCAAACGAGTTGAAGACTCTCTCACTGAACAACTAACGACAAATATAAGAGAAAAGGAGAATTGTGAGGCTGAGATAGTATCTTTGAAGAACAAGCTACAGATGAAAAATATCGCAAAGGGTTATGAAAACAGCTCCAAGGTTCTAGAACAAATCATCAGCAATCAAAAGTCATTCTTCGACAAGACCGGTATAGGATACAAGCAAAATACAAATGAAGCCTCAAGCTCAATGTTGACAGATAACGAAAAGAAGCCAAGAAGGTATGTAGAAGTTGTCAAGGACTACAAGAATGAAGAAGAGATCGAACGCCAGCTAGAACAACCTGTATCAGAAGAAGGGCTAGCAGAAAGATCAGATCTCAGAAAAGCACCTCCTCCATATATTCCCAGGTATGGATACTTCTTTTATGGGCATTGCTTTACATGTGGAATATTTGGACACAAAGCTGTAAACTGTTTTCAAAGAAGAAACTTTGAGACAAGGAATAACCTTGCAAGCATCAGACGACCACAGTGCAACAACAGATTTGATCCCTTGAGATCAGAAATAGAATGTTACAAGTGTAACAACTTTGGACATGTAGCTAGAAATTGCAGAATGAGGACACCAATAGTAAGAAATGAGGACATGCCCAACAAGGTATGGATTAAACGCAATAACAACAACTACGAATGTGGTATTGCTCTTCAAGCTCAGAATCACGACTCTGGAAAATGGTATGTTGATAGCGGTTGCTCCAAGCATATGACAGGAGACAAAGATGCTTTCGTCAATATTGAAAAGGATAAAGGATCTGTATTGTTTGGAAATAACAATTCAGCAAAAGTATTGGGAAAGGGCACAGTAAAGCTTGGAAGTAAAAACTCCTTGGCTGAAAATGTCTTGCTTGTAGAGAACATGAAACATAATCTACTAAGCATTAGTCAGATATGTGATCAAGGACATGAACTCATCTTCAACTCAAGAGGATGTAAAATAAGAAAGAAAGGATCAAGGAAGTTAGTAGCCACAGCCACTAGGACTCCAAACAACATATACGTGTTAGATGAGATTGAGTCCGAAAAATGTCACTTGGGAAAAGAAGATGAAAGCTAGCTTTGGCACAGAAGAATGGGGCATATACATTTTGACAATTTGGTCAAAATCTACAAAAACCAAGCAGTTCGAAATATGCCGGAAGTCACAAAACCTACTAACTCTGTATGTGAACAATGTCAACATGGAAAACAAACAAGAGTGCATTTTAAGACGAAAGAGCATTCTTCTACAAAACCTTTGGAGCTTGTTCATACTGACCTATGTGGACCAACCAAAAGCAAAGGACTGAATGGTGAAAAATACTTCATGCTACTCATTGATGACTATACCAGGATGACATGGGTATGTCTTCTCAACAGGAAATCAGAAGCATTTGGATGTTTCAAAACGTTCAAGGAACTGGTTGAGAATGAAACAGGGTCATGAATCAAGTGTCTTAGATCTGACAACGATGGAGAATTCACTTCTGATGAATTCAACAAGTACTGTGAAGAGCGTGGAATAAAGAGACAATTTTCAGTAGCCAGAACACCTCGCAAAATGGAGTTGCTGAAAGAAAGAATAGATCAGTAATGGAGATGGCTCGAACCATGTTGAATGAATCCAAGTTAAATGACAAATTTTGGGGACACGCAGTTCATACAGCAGTACACATATTAAACAGAGGATTACTCAGAAACAAAATTAATAAAACTCCCTATGAGCTATGGACCGGAAGAGAAGCAAGTGTACAACACTTCAGAATCTTTGGAAGCAAGTGTTACATCAAAAGAGATGATAAGAAGATTGGAAAATTTGACTCTCGAGTAGATGAGGGCATATTTGTTGGATATTGATCCAAGAGGAAAGCTTACAAATGCTACAATCTAAGATTAGACAAAGTGATTGAAAGCATTAACGTGAAGATAGTTGAAGGAATACTAACATCATCCAGAGAAGACTCAGAAGAATCAGATGATGAAGAAGAGAAAAGTTACAAGAAAAGAGGTATGAAGAAAATTGAAATGGAAGAACAACCCGATGAGGATGAAGAGCAACTCATGGAAGATGAAGAATTGAATCAACCAACTGTCGAACAAGAAGAACAAAAAGATCATCCATCACCTAAGAATTGGTACCAGAAGAATCATCCATCAAATCAGATTATTGGTGATAAGGATGCCGGAATAGGAACCAGAAGAAGACAATCCGGAAGAAATGAGCAGGTACACTTCTCTCTTTTGTCTACAATTGAACCTGGAACTTTTGCAGAGGCCAGTGTAGATGAACAATGGGTTAAAGCTATGGAAGAAGAACTAGATTAGATTGAGAAGAATGAAACTTGGGAACTTGTTCCGAGACCACATAACAAAAATGTTATTGGCACAAAATGGGTTTTCAGAAACAAAATGAATGAAGATGGACAGGTAATCAGAAACAAGGCTCGATTGGTTTGTAAGGGTTATGCTCAGATCGAAGGAATAGACTTTGAAGAAACATATGCACCAGTTGCCAGAATGGAGGCTATCAGAATGATATTGGCCTACGCTTGCTCCAAAGACATCAAAGTGTATCAGATGGACGTAAAATCAGCTTTTCTAAATGGGGAATTGGAAGAAGAAGTCTATATCGAACAACTAGAAGGATTTCAACTTTCAGAAAACGAGGACTATGTATGCAGGCTCAAAAGGGCCTTATATGGACTAAAGCAAGCTCCAAGAGCTTGGTACTCCAGATTGGACAGGTACTTACTACAACAAAACTTTAAGAGGGCAAGTGCAGATAGCAATTTGTACATCAAACAAGACAATGACAGCATACTCATCATTGAAGTTTATGTTGACGATATCATATTTGGAAGTGATAATGATTCACTGAGTCAACAATTTGCAAAGGACATGCAAAAAGAGTTTGAAATGTCATTACTCGGTGAATTGACCTTCTTCTTGGGACTCCAGATATCTCAAAGAACAGAAGGCATTTTTATTACCCAGACAAAATACATTAAGGAGATATTGAAGAAATTCCAAATGGAAGACTGTAAACCTGTGAATACCCCTATGATCACCGGTTGTAAGCTAAGCAAAGATGATGAATCTAAGGAAGTTGATCAAAGGCTCTATAGGTCAATGATTGGTAGTCTACTATATGTAACTGCCTCTAGACCAGATCTGATGCAAGTCGTTGGACAAGTTGCAAGATTTCAAGCTGCCCCAAAAGAAAATCACATTATAGCAGTTAAAAGGATATTCAGGTATCTCAAAGGAACTTTGGATTTTGGACTTTGGTATCCAAAAGGGAATGATCTGACATTGATAGCATATTCAGACGCAGATTGGGCAGGATGTGTTGACGATAGAAAAAGCACTAGTGGAACAACTTTCTTTTTAGGTGGTTGTCAGGTATCTTGGTCAAGCAAGAAGCAGTCTTCAGTGTCCTTATCAACCACAGAAGCAGAATATATAGCCGCAGCAACTTGTTGTACTCAGATTCTTTGGATGAAGCAAACCCTGCAAGGCATACATGTGACATGTAATGAACTGATTCCTATTCTATGTGACAATACGAGTGCCATCAGTATTTCCAAAAATCCAGTTATGCATTCCAAAACCAAGCACATTCCAATCAAGTTTCACTTTCTTCGGGAACTGGTCACTGAAAAGAATATCAAGTTGGAATATATCGGGACAAAAGAACAGGTTGCAGATGTTTTCACTAAGCCTCTCCCAAGAGAGACTTTTGAGTACCTCAGAGAAAAATTGGGAGTCATACTATCTCCTAATTGAATTCATCTATCTACAATACAATATGATAGGAGTGTAGACACTGAGAGGGGGGGGTGAATCAGTGTGTGCAATGTGTATTACTTTGAAAACTTTTATAATCAACACCTTATTCAATATTATGCATTGTCACATTATCATTATATGACCATCAGCATTGTTATCATCATCATCACATAGAAAGCACAGCAACACAGTACACAAGATTTTTACGTGGAAACCCAAGTCCTGGGGGGAAAACCACGGAAGCCTTTTAAAATAGTTTTCCAGAAATAACTGGAAGGAGGCAACACCCCCTTATTACAAAGACTTCAATTTCTCCAGCTTCAACTGGAAGGAGGCTACGACCCCCTTGATTTAAAGGCTACGACCTGAAGGAAGCTGCCACTCCCTAGTTTTCCGGCTTCCACCGGAAGGAGGCTACGACCTCCTTTCCTTGCCCCGTCCTGCCACCCTTATATGAAGATAGAAACTGAACTACTGAACCACAAACTGCACTAATCCTGCGGACCTGCTATCCAACACCTGTACCACACTGCACAATCTAAACCACACTGCACAACCACTTTCACTGCTCATCAACTGACCACTGACCATCATCTGTCCACTGACCACTGACCATCAACTGTCCGCTGACCACTGCACCACAACTGCTCCACACTACTCATCAACATGCGCAATCTAGCTGTACCAATCAAGTTGTTGTTCACATTATCTGAATCAATCAATCTGAATTCAACNTTCTCATTATCTAAATCAATCAATCTGAATTCAACCAACTATGTACCAGACCACCTGGGTCAAACCAACTGCTCATACTACTCAGCCAATAAGAGTCAGACCAAATGCACATGTAATAGCCTGTGCTAATGCTGCACAACTGAACCAATGTACTGTGTACCAGACCACCGGGGTCAAACCAACTGCTCATACTACTCAGCCAATAAGAGTCAGACCAAATGCACATGTAATAGCCTGTGCTAATGCTGCACAACTGAACCAATGTACTCACTCCTGATATGCCGAACCTGTGAACCTGTCAAATACCAAAACCTGTACTCACTGCTGATATTCCGAACCTGTGAACCTGTAGATATGTCACGTACCAATCTCTGAATCTGCTAGTGCACACTGTTCACTGCCATTCACAATTACTGAAGTATTTCTGCTTTACTAGTGCTGAATATCATCACAGGTTATACTTCAAAGTCATAGGGTATGTACTAACATCATCATCAAATACCCACCATCATCATCAACATGTAATGTGCATGTAAGAAGTGCACATCATGGTGAATGTCATCACACCATAGCATGCAACATATATCATCAAGTTAGACTGCATGGCAGACTGTGCATTGTAGAGAGTTCATCATAGCATGGAAGAGTGTCATCACATAAACAAACTACTGTACACACCACATTTACTGTTTTTGCACATGCTGCTCACACACTAGTACACACACAGTTTGTACATTTCATTGTACACTCATATAAACATAATTTTTTGTCTTATCACCAAATCAATCTTTCACTTATCATATCTTATCAAGTCAATACTTAGTCACAAAGAATGTCATCATAAAACTCTAGGAGTTGACCTTTTCAACTTGNTTTTTTGTCTCATCACCAAATCAATCTTTCACTTATCATATCTTATCAAGTCAATACTTAGTCACAAAGAATGTCATCATAAAACTCTAGGAGTTGACCTTTTCAACTTGATTAAGCACATGTAGGCACTATGATTTAGCCAACCAATGCTGACACGTGACTATAATGAGGTCTACAAGATTATGTGCTTACTTAACTCAACACTGCTGGACTATACACATACTCATTGCATCAGAATGTTCACATAACCCTGTTTATACCACAGACAAGTGTACATACATACATATCCCAATGGTACACTATCATTCACATTCTTATTCACTTTAACACATGCACTCAAGTATACTCATCACGGAACATATATATGTACCCATACACTTTGTATACTATATTACTGTATTTTCTCAACATACCATTGTACTTCATGCATCATATCATCATTATCAAA
>LPNX010233140.1:0-21230 GCA_001517045.1 Pseudotsuga menziesii
ACTATATACATTATTATAATGATTTATAATATTATTTGAATTATTAAATATAATAATATTTAAAGAATAATGTACAAAGTTTATAGTCTTAAGAAGTTATAGTTAATGTTTTAATAAACTCTTTATGGTATAAAATGTTATATAGCTACAATTACTTTGTAAACATAGGAGGTAGCTAATGGAAATTGAAGTAGTTATAAGTGAAAAGTATTTATTTTAAATGTTAAATTTAGTAGGTTGTAAATGGATAAGGACAAGTTTTCAAAGTATGATAATTATGGCCTTATCAATAAAAATGGTAATTGCTAATTTTGTGAAGAATAATATTTGAGAGAGAAAGCACAAGTTGCATGGCCAAGCAAAAGTTTCCTAGTATGATAAAGAAGTTGTTACTAATGCAGGAAAAGATTATTGATGTTTCTAAATAATCATAAAAAAAACCTTTTAAACAAATATATTGTCATTTATTTTATATAATTTTTAAAATTAACTTTGAGTTAACATATTCAATATTCAAGGAACATTATAAGCTTAATAGTGATTATTTTAGGATATAATTAGTGAGATAGATATCTTAAGAGTGGATATATAAACGGTTGTTTCAAGTTATGAACATTTTAATTGTTAAAATTCAATTTGAGGTTGGAATTGGCATTGTAAAATCATAAATCTAGTATTCAAATTGAATTTTTTATTATAAAAATGGATTCAACTGATTTTTAAAAACTATAATTAATGTTTTAATAAACTCTTTATGTTATAAAACGTTATATAGCTACAATTACTTTGTAAACATAGGAGGTAGCTAATGGAAATTGAAGTAGTTATAAGTGAAAAGTATTTATTTTAAATGTTAAATTTAGTAGGTTGTAAATGGATAAGGAAAAGTTTCAGAGTATGATAATTATGGCTTTATCAATAAAAATGGTAATTGTTAATTTTGTGAAGAATAATATGTGAGAGAGAAAGCACAAGTTGCATGGCCAAGCAAAAGTTGCCTAGTATGATAAAGAAGTTGTTACTAATGCAGGAAAAGATTATTGATGTTTCTAAATAATCATATAAAAAAAAATCAACTGATACCCAATAGTTTTTAAAAATCAGGTGAATCCATTTTTATAATAAAAAATTCAATTTGAATACTAGATTTATGATTTTACAATGCCAATTCCAACCTCAAATTGAATTTTAACAATTAAAATGTTCATAACTTGAAACAACCGTTTATATATCCACTCTTAAGATATCTATCTCACTAATTATATCTTCAAATAATCACTATTAAGCTTATAATGTTCCTTGAATATTGAATATGTTAACTCAAAGTTAATTTTAAAAATTATATAAAATAAATGACAATATATTTGTTTAAAAGGTTTTTTTTTATGTTTTGGATATACTTCCAATATAATTCAATTTTATTTAAAAAAATGAAACTATAAAATATGAAATACATTATTTGTTGATAATAATTTCAAATAAAAAATAAAATTTACATATATTTTCAAATATATCTCCAATTTTAATACATCTCAATTTTAAAATTATAAAATACAAAATATTCTTTTATATAATAATTTTAAATAACAAATATAGTTTACATATTCCATGAATGGCTAATGTTAACATTCTATTCATAACTACCATCCATTCAAATAAAAAAAATTATATTTTAGTATCTGAAAAGATATTTCTGGTAATATAAATAACAAATTAGTTTAATTGCTTAGTTAAGAAAAAAGTATCAGTGTAAATGATCTCATCATTATGCATTTTGACAAATGATAAAATAATCATTAATAACGTTTTCCATGTTAAACAAATTCTATAATTATGAAAATCATATATGAATGTTTGCTTTGATTAAATAGAAAAAAAACATAAAGGAATTTAAATAGATACTTCATCATCCTAAATAGATTCAAAATGGCCTAATCATGAAACAATGAATGATTCATGTTCAGTGAATTAAGATCATTTAGCTAAGTGGGACTGATTTATGCCTAGAACTGTCAAGCTAATAATTAATATGAAATAGATAACTCTATTATATAAACCCAATCCTTTATATTAATAACTTGAAATATATATTTTAGACCTGCAAAAATAGATATTTTATGTCTGAAAGGGATAAATATGACGCGCTAAGCACAATGAAAAGTTTAAATTATAATATTAATGTATTTTTTTGAATTTATGATGGCCCATAATAAAAGTGAAAATTAATAAACAATATTTTTCTCTCATATCACTCTGGATTAGTCTCAATATTGTACATTTGATATGATTTATTGTATATTTAGCACGAATAATCTAAAAATTATTGTATATTTAGCACGAATAATCTAAAAATTTATAGCATAGATTTCTTTATTTTAAAGTTTGTTTTCATTATTGCATGAGAAACTAAAAAATACAGCATAAAAGCAACAACAAATCCCTCTTTGATTTAATCTATCTTTTTTTTTAAGTGGAAAGTCACATTGGAAACTATATAAAGTACAAAGAAATAGAAATAGAAAATCTTTCTCTTACAATAAAAGATAAAATAAATGAAAAATCAATCTAAAAAAACTGAAAACCGAAAAACTGCAACTAAGACAAATAAAAATAATGAACGATATCATTATTGAAAGATTAGAAATAAAATGAAAAAAGAATAGAGTATGATTGTTTCGAAAAAAATCAGTGTCATTATTTCTATAGTATTATGTGCTTTCTTCCAACAACTAAATTGTCGAAATATAAACTATTACCAAAATATTAGAGTAACGGCATATTTTGTTTTAAACCATGGTTCATAGATTGTAACTTTATAATTTGAAAACTCAAAAATAGATTCTTTTACATTGTAATGTGAAATAGAAAACTTTATTTATAATTTTTTATACATTAGAAAATTTATCATATAAAAAATAGATCTGAACTTTATTATATAAAACCGGAATTTGACTTTACATTGTTTTGTCAATCTTCTATTGTATCCTTATATAAATCCAGAAATAGATTCTAATACATTAGAAAACTTCTCATATAAAAAATTGATCTGAAATTTATTATATAAGATGGGAATTCTCTGAACTTTATTAAATAAAAACCAGAATTTGACTTTTTTTTGTCAATCTTCTATTGTATCCTTATATAAACCCATAAATAGATTCTAATACATTAGAAAACTTCTCATATAAAAAAATAGATCTGAAATTTATTATATAAGACCGGAATTCTCTGAACTTTATTAAATAAAAACCAGAATTTGACTCTACATTACCTTCCTATCCTTCTACTATTATCCGAAAACAACCCTCTATTATCTGAAAACAAAACATTGCAGTGAAATTAGTCCAGTATACAACTAGGACCTGTGATTGGTTATTTGCATAAGCTTTAATGGCCGTTAATGGCCGATGATCTATATCAAACAAATACCCTCAATAAAATTTGTCGTATATACTTTTAGACCAATACCTTTTGCAATGATGACAATATAAACTGGAATATTTGAGAGAGCTAGCCATGACTGGAACAAGGCACAAAAAAACAGCCAAAAAAACCTTCGGCTGGAGCGCCCTGTGAAGATCACGTGGTCCTCCTTCCTCCTCCTCTGGCTGAAAATCGCCCAGGGCAATAATGGGATGGAATATTTGAGAGAGCTAGCCATGACTGGAACAAGGCACAAAAAAGAGCCAAAAAAAACCTCAGCTGAAGCGCACAGTGAGGATCATCACGTACAGAGCATGTGTCTGTGGTCCTCCTTCCTCTTACTCCCTTTTCGGCTGAAAATCGCCCCGGGTGTTAATGGGATAGTCTGAATCTCTGGTTCTCTGGAAATAATGGGATAGTCTAGATCTCTGGCAATCAGAATGTAAAAACTTCATCTCATCTTTTTAGAGTTAAATCTCTCTGTTTCATTATTTTTTTATCAAGCTCTCACCACATTTCTATTTCGTCATCATTTGTACACTGAAAAATCAACCATTAATCTTTAATTATGCAACTTAACACTTTATTTGTATTGAATGCTATCTTCAGACTAGATATTTTTAGAAATTTTAATATTACAATTAAAAAAAATAATATATTGACAAACATTTTTAAACTTATTTAGTAATTTATTACCATAAGTGTAATATATATATTTGGAAACATTTTTTTTAATATTCAATATATATATTTAAATACAATCTATAAATATATATTTTTTACTATATACCAAAATATGATGGAGACAGCTTTTACTAAATACTTAAAACTTATAGTATAGAAACTTACTACTTTTAATTTATTTATAATAGTAAAATTGCAAAATAATTTAATATTTGTTAATAATATTTTATGAAATTATTGTTTAAATTTTTGTTATATATGATTTGCCTTTTATTTATTACTTATATAAATCTCGAAAATTATTTAATAAAAACCAATTAATATTAAATAAAAAACAAAAAAACATCATTAATTATATAAATTAATTTATAATGATGTGAACATAATAAATTATATAATATAACTATTACATTAATATCACTATTTAAAAACATTAAAATATATATAATATTATATTATGATATATAAAATCTTTAATTTGAATTACAATGTTAAAATTATATTATATTATAATATTTAATTTTTTAATTTAAATTATAATATAACAATATAATATTTATATAAAAGATATTATAATATATATTCATATAAAATATATTATAATATATATACATATATTTAATTTATGTTATAATATATTATAATTTATTTATAATATATAAAAAATACTATAAAATGTGTAGATTCACCATTCTTGTTGGATAAGCTCTTAAAAAAATGTTTATACAAATATAAATTAACATTAATATATGATAGAAAACATTCTATTAAAAATATTATTTCTAAATATCTCAACTCAATATTTAATATAACGAAACATTCTATTAAAAAAATTGCTAACTTTAAGCATGAGCATATATTAAGAAACCTTCTCTTCAAAAATTTGTTACAAAATACCTCCACTCAAACTCCCATTCCTATGTTTAATTTATTTTTTTTGCTTCAGTAAATATATTAATATTCTTCTCGAAGCTAATTTCTTATGAGTTTTCAAATTGAAAGTTTTTCCTTTTGCCTCAAAGTGAGACACATTAACATGCTTTTACCCTGCTGTATTTAATCCTTTAAACAAGGATTTCCAAAAATTTTCTGTGAATTTTGGATCTCTGTTTGAAATTATAACTTTCAGTACTCCATGTAACCGAAAATTTTCTTTAAGAATATGTCAACTATGTTGGCAGCCTTGTAAGTAGTTTTAAAAGGAATGAAATGTGTTGCTTTGCTTAATTTATCTACCACTACCATAATAGAGTCATTTTGATTTTGATTTCTGGGCAGTCCAGTAATAAAATCTAAGTTAATCACTTCCCATTTTCAGCTAGGAATAGGTAAAGGTTGTAGCAACCCAGCTGGATGTTGGTGTTCGGTTTTCACTTGTTGATAGTATAAACATGTAGCAATGTATTCATCTACTTTAGCTTTCATATTTGGCCAAATATATTCTTTCCTTAGCATGGTTACAGTCTTTTGATAACCTGGGTGTCCTGAATATGGCGTTTTATGGACTTCGTCCAGAATTAACAACTTAATCTTAGGTACATTAGGTACATACAGTTTATCTTTAAATAATAAAAATTCATCTTCATTTAGACTATAACCTTTTATTAAGCTTTCTGTAGGTTCTTCTTTAGCCGTAATTTGCAATTTCTGATAATTTTCATCTTGTTTTACCCCCTTTTTAAGCTATTCATTTAAATCAAAAGCATAAGTGCTGATTACTGCTGTAAAGTTCAGCTTTGTGTTTCTGCTTAATGTATCAGCCACCTTATTTTCCTTACCCTTTATGTGTTGGATTTCGAAATCATATTCACTCAAGAAGGCTAACCACCTTATTTGTCTAGCGTTTAAATTGGGCTGATCTAGAAGATATTTCAGTCATTTATTATTAGTCATTAGAATAAATTTTCTTCCTATTAAATGATGTCGCCACATTTTTAAGGCGTGTATAACAGCCGCAAGTTCTAGATCATAAGTTGCGTAATTCTTTTCGTGAATTTTTTATTTTCTAGACTCATAGGCAATGACATGCCCTTCTTGAGTTAGAACACCGCCTAAGCTATCATTACAGGCATCAGTGCATACTACGAAGTCCTTATTAGGATCTGTTATTCTTAGAATAGGTGCACTAGTTAATAAGGTTTTTAATTTCTTAAAACTTTCTTCACATTTTGAGTTCCAATCAAATTTCTTGCCTTTCTTTTGCAAGGAAGTGATCGGATTTGCTATTCTTGAAAAGCCTTCAATGAATCTCCGGTAATAACCGGTAATTCCCATGAACGACCTAACATCCGTTACATCTTTAGGAACCGGCTAATCTTCGATTTCCCGAATCTTTTCAAGATCGACTAAAATTCCTTCCTTAGTCACTACGTGACCTAAGTACTAGATTTCATCCTTAAAGAAGTCACACTTACTAAATTTTGCGAAGATTTGTTGTTCTCGCAACTCTTGTAAAACTATTTTGAGGTGTTCTTTATGTTCTTCTTCAGTTTTAGAGTAAATTAAGATGTCATCAAAAAACACGACCACAAATTTATCTAAGTATTTATGCATTATATTATTCATTAAGCACATAAAGACATCTGAGGCGTTAGTAAGCCCAAATGGCATTACGACAAACTCGTAGTGTCCATATCTTGTTCTAAAGGCTGTCTTGAAGATGTCTTCATCCTTAATTTTTACTTGATGATATCCTGACCTCAAGTCTATCTTTGTGAACACCATGGCTCCACGTAGTTGATCAAATAGATCATCTATGTGGAGAAATGGATATCTGTTTTTAATAGTCATCTTGTTTAGCTGACGGTAGTCTATGCATAGTTGCATAGTTCCATCTTTCTTTTTAACAAAGATGACCGATGCTCCCCAAGGAGACACACTAGGTCGAATGTACTTTTTATCAATTAACTCCTTTAATTGTGATTTTAGCTCATTAAGTTCTAAAATATTCATTCGATAAGGAGCTTTTGTGCTAGGCACTGCACCTGGTACCAGCTCAATGGTGAAATCCAATTCCCTCCTTGGAGGTAATCCTGGAATTTCTTCTGGGAATACGTCAATATACTCTTTTAAAACATGAATATCTTCTATTTTCAACTTATCTATTTTAGTTTTAACTTCCTCATCTGTAATAGTTACTGCATATGCTTTACATCCTTTTCTAATAGCTCTTTTAAGTTGTAAAGAAGAAATCTGTCTGATTATAGTTTTTCTAGGAATACCCTTAACCTTTACTGGTTGTTCATCACTATTTAAGCACGTGAAAGTTTTATCGTAACAATTTAAAACTACCTTATGCTACTCTAACCAATCTATGCCAATCAGTAAATCATATGAGCCAAGTGGCAGAACATTAAGATTAACTGTAGTTTTAAATTCATTCATAAGTAAAGCACATTCTTTCACAAAACAAGTTACTTTTCTTTCTGCCCCAGTGGCTAATTGAACTAACCAGGATTTCTCAAACTTATCGACAGACAACTTACATTTTTCCACTATATGAGGTGCAATGTAACTAAGACTAGCTCCTGGATCGATTAGAATGGTTACAGGGGTTTGATTAATCATACCTTCTGCTTCCACCATGGAAGTCTGATAGTCAGCTTGGAAGTTCTCCAAACCTGCATTAATTCTGGGCATAGTCCTCGCTAGTTCTCCAACGGTCATCTCCTCCTGGATAGTATGAATATTGCTGACTGACTTTTTCCGGTTTGGACAGATCGAGGCATAGTGCGAGCTATTACATTCCCAGCACTTAACAGGCTCCTTACGTTCAAAACTCTTGGTAAAATTTTCATGGTTATTTGCAGTTTCTTTTCCCTTAAAATTATTCGAATTATTGGAAGTACCATTTCTGTTTCCCTGGAAATTCTTATTGTTAGAATAATTTTTAGTCTTATTATTCTTGAAATTTCTCTAGGGTACAAATTCCTTCTTCTTAAACTCAGGCTGATTGTTATTTTTCTTAGCCTTCCAGTTGGCTAAGCCTTCTTTCTTCCGGTTCTGTTCAAAACAAAAATTATCCTTCCTCATGGCTTCCTCCAGAGTCTTCGGGTTATCATACTCAATTTTGTCCTTAATATGATACGGTAGACAGCTAAGAAATCGTTGCACTTTTGGTTTCTCGTCTACTAGGTAACGTACATACCTAAGCAAGCTTAAGAATTTACTGTTCAAATCCTTCATAGTCATTGAACCTAACTTCAATTCGTAAAACTATTTCACCCTTTCCTCGTAATATTGTTCAGACAGAAATTTCTTCTTGAAATACCTTTTAAAGGTACTCCAATTAACTTCTTTTTCTCTTATACCTTTGACTCTCTTCAGGTATTTACACCATATGTCAGCTTTTCCTGAGAGATTATATATTTCCATCATTGCCTTTAACTGATTAGATTAATTATATATATGAAAATACTTCTTCATCCCGGATAACCAGGACTCTGCTTCCTCCCATTTTTTGGTCTCTCCATTAAAAGTTGGGGGCTTTATCTTTTTAAACTCCCCTGAAATTTCCTCATATGGTTTGTATTTCTTCTTTCTGTCATACAAATCAGCCTCACTACTGTCACTAGTAGTATGGTAACTTTGTCGTTCACCGAACCCTTCAGATGATGAACTACTTTCAGTTTTTGCCAGCTTCATCTTTTTGGATTTTCTTTGATGACTAACATCCTCAAATTCTGATCTTCTGCTCCTTCCTTCAGTATGGAACTTTTCTATTAAAATTTGGTTCAATTCTTCCTGAGCCTTCAAAATTTTCTCATTCTCCCTCTTGACTGATTCCATTTCAGTCTTCAAATCTTTTACATTCTGCAATAGCTCTGAAGAGTTGGCAGTCACCTCTTCTAACATAGTTTCTCTATGCAATTGTCTTGTTTCAGTGTCTGGAGACTTCTCCTGTGCATACTCTCCTAGTTTTTCCATACCTGCCTATTAAACTTCAGAAAAAGGAAATTTTTTGTTCTTAAAATAAAACAAAATATATGTTAGCATCTTATTTTAATTTACTGTTCTATGAAAGCTAGTTGGGATGCATCAAGGCCTAGTGTTTGAACCTTATGCTCTGATACCACATGTCAAAACCCCAAATTTTCTGAAAAATTTAAAATTTTTCAAATACAAATAACTTTCATAAGTACAGTCAACTAATTGTTTAATTAGTTAAATGTTAATGAATTCGTTATCTGAATTATCTATTTGATTATGTTTATTTTACAGAACAATTCCTTTTTAGTTTAATGACTTGTCTTTCTTTGCGACCACAAGGTGGAACTCTCATGATGTTCTGGGCTTACTTAGCTTTCGAGCTAACATAGAAAGTTTTCCTGCTCTGACAGACTTACAGGTAAGAAGTTCGGGTGCTGCTTGTCCATGTTTCTAAAGCATTCAGATATAAGTTCATCGCTAATTAATAGCTCAGTAAAAGAATATAATGTTAATCAAATTCAGGTGCTTTATGAGGTAAAACCATTAAGTCATTATTCTTTTTTTTAAGACGTCATGGAATACGAAATCCAGTTTTATCCGTGTTAATGACAGTTTCTCTCTTCCTCTAGTTGTAGTTTAAAGTTCTTATTGCGTACTAAACTCTTTAATGTTTTACCATGGTCGTCATGTGTGTAAATGCCTTAATCACTCCTTTGTAAACAGATCAAGAATGACAAAGTTATTACGTTAAAGATCTACTGACAAAGTGAACAAGATCTCTTTATCTCCTAATGAATTGTTGGTTACTCTTTGCAAGTAAAAGTAATTTGTAACAGTTTAAGAGTTTCTATATTATTAATTCATCTTCTCAGCCTGATGTTCTAAGGAAATTACATCCTCACAAACTACTGTCAAAATGGCTATAATAGTGTTGACGGATCGAAATCCTCTGCCCATAATTTACTTGGAATTTACTATTTAGTTAAGGTATTTAATTTATACAGACTTTCAATATAAATCTCCTTAACCAATTAAGACTTAACCTACTTAATAACAAACTTTACTAGTTTACTAAATTAAATAATTAAAGGTAAGAGGCTAACACCAGCATGTTGGGTATATACCATAAATTATTTTTAAGAAGAAGAATCTTTTATAAACATCAACTATCATAACTTTAGGTAGAGTTATAGTTGGTTTAAAGACTGAATATCATGTTTGTTAAGAACAAAGGGGTGATAGGTCAGACCTCTCCCAAGAAGTGTTTATGGTTTATCTTTTATTTATAGTTCTATATTCTTTTTACTAAAAGCCTCCTTTATCACCTTTACATGCATAACATGCTAGATTAAACATTGATTTTATCCTTGCTAGACTCCAATGTTTGGTTGAGTAATTGCTAGTTTGAAAGTGAGTAACCATCAAATGAACTTTATGCGATTCTTTTAAACTTATCACAAGACTTGACTAAATTTAAGATTATGATTGTTTGAAAGTGAAACAAGTCACAAGGTAAGAAAGGGGTCGTATTAACCTACATACCCTTGATGTTTATTATAGTAAATTTTATGGTAATGATTCTTATGTTTTTCCATACTACGTGCATGATACGTTGACATTGCAACAAGGACTAAAGTGGAACCTTTGATTTACCAAATGATTGGAAATCATCCTCTTGGTAGGATGTTTGCCGGGACTATATGTTTCTACCCACATCATGTAAATTATTTACTTGGTAACGTGGCATCATCGTATCCATGTATTTCATGGTTAAATGGACAGCAACAAACCCTAGCTCGTCATTCTCTCCATCGCCTTCGTACTCCTGTCGCTCCGCTGCGATGTTCTCGACTGCACTGTCGCTTGCATCTTGCTGCTGATAGTCTCCCTGTTATTGTTCCTCCTCGAAAGCTCGCCCCACATATTTAATAGAGAGATGCTGTTACGAAACTGTTTGTTGCTTGGTTTAGGTTAGTGATACTTCCTCCAGGGCTTCTCCATCGCAGCTCCCTCAACAAGAACCTTCGACTGTAAAAAGACTTCTTCCTCTTTGACTTGATAGTGAGAGTCGAGGTCTTGTTTTTCTAAGTTGTGGTTGGTTGTTTGCTATGTTGGTAACCTCTTCCCTTCTTGCTGTAAATGAAGGGTTTCCTCCTCCTCGCACTGGTGGTTGCTTTACTGTTCGTGGGTGGTCGCGCATCATTAAAATTTTAGGTAAGAAGGTTGTTAATCCTTCCTTTACTTCACAGTCTTGTTTTAATACATAGAGGTTTATTTAGTATACAAGTTTTAACACTCTCGTTTCTTCGTTGACTACAGGTGTCGGCCCTCCCCTCTGCGTGGTTAGTGCAAGGTTGAGGCAACAGTTGTTGGTTCTCAGGCAAATCTAGTTTAACCATGGAAATTCCTCCTTGTTTGGTCCCTTTGGGACATTTGTGGGTTGGTCGTCGTGGCCTGCAACCCTTGCGATTTTGGTTTACCCTGTTACTTGGTTTGTTGTTTTTATTTAGTGGATAATGAGACCCTTGCGTTATGCGGGGTTCTCCGGCTCCGGACGTGACTGTAAATGTTGGTTTTTATTACTGTTACTATGTATATGTACATGTAAATGATAAAAAGGCTGTAAAAGCCTCACTCGGTGAATTTTGTTTGAAGCCTCCGGCTCCGGCCGTGACTGTAAATGTTGGTTTTTATTACTGTTACTATGTATATGTACATGTAAATGATAAAAAGGCTGTAAAATCCTCACTTGATGAATTTTGTTTGAAGCCGTGAGCTCATACACTGTATTAGACTCTTTCAGTTTGTTATCTTTAATGTACATTTTGGAGTAGTAGGGTTTTTACCCTAACTCGAAGGTACATAAAAATTATTTACAGTTTTATTTTTAAATAAATACCTTTTATTTATATTGCACTTCAGTGATTTGTCGGGTTATTGTTTATGTTGAATACTGATGGTTTAGGCTCTGTAAATCGAGCATATAATTGCTCTGTTGGTTATTTCCTGCGCGTTATTGCAATGGAGTTTTACTCTGTAATACTATTTAAATTATTAACTGCTAGGGTTTTCTATACATTGTTTTTATATTAATTTACTTTATTATAAAAGAATTGTAAATGTTGTTATATAATTTTTACCCTTCGGAATATAAGGACTTTATGTTTTTAATGAAGTACTTATGTAACTGTCAGTTAATCTTTTGAGTACAGAATTTATATTTTGTTCCATGTTTACTATCATGAGATAAGAACATTACTTTAATTACATAATAATACTGTTCCTATAAAGTATATACTAAGAAAGTGTATTGTTATTTATTATAATAAGAATATTATCTTACCTGTGAGTACTATTGCTCCTATTGTTATTTATATTTAGCTTATTTTGTAATTGTATAGAGAGATAGTATTCTGTTGTTTATTTCTTATGCCATCTGTGCTAAATACTTTATAAAAGTTCTCTTAGTATTTATTTTATCTTATTATGTTATGATGTTAGTATATATAAAATAAAACAATTAATAAACTATCTATAACCTATCTCATAAATATATTGTAATATTCGTTTAAACTTTATGAAAGATAGATTAATAGCTATAGATATTGTTCGAGCTCTGCTAGATAAAAAAAATGAATGACTTAGTTATATTAACAGTGGTAAGTAAATTATGAAACTAATTAGTTTCTCTGTATATTAAAATTACGGTTTAGCTATTTTTATTCACAGAAATGGTTGTTGTACATTCAGTAATAAAAATTTGGAAAGAAATCACTGTAGAAAAGAAAAGCAATTTTATTTATTCTAACACTACCTACTTTAGCTATTATATTCTTTCCTTGGTTTCAAAATAATATAGTAAAGTTTATGGAATAAAAGCTGTATAGAGAATCTATTTATCTATCTGAACCTAGTTCTGTTAGTAAAAAGATATAGCTTGTTTTTCTTTACTAAAATCTTACAATCACACTCTAAGTTTAACCCTAACTTTACCCCATTTACAGAATGCTAATTCTTCTAATAACAAAATATAAGTAATCATTCTCTTACTCAAGCTAACATCTTATTCTACGTTTGCATCATACTATCTCCATTTATATAATTACACCACCTGGGCTGGAGTACGATCTGGATCACTCCAGATGAGGAAAAACACAGGTAGGGTTTCTTTTTTTATATTTAAGCATAACTTCATTACTAAACAAACTGAGTTATCCTATCCTCTTAGTTTTTACATCACAACTACAATGCATCATTCAGTCATACACAGATAATAACACAGAAATTTAAATAACAACAGAACCTCTTCTTAGAGCTTGGTCGACAACAACAATGGGAGGCCGTTCCTCCCTACCAACTCCTGGAGAGCGCTCAAATAGCGACTCCTGAGGACCTCCGAGCTTGCTCTGGTCTCCCTGGCTGGAACTAAGTGCAGCAAATAGTCAAGTACTAGTCCTAAACTATTCAGTCCAATCTCTCAGCTAGAAAAAACACTTATACTATGAAACAAGAACTCGACACAGTTCTCGTTTTTCTCTCTCCTAATTTTAGTAGCTAATTTTACCTCCATTTAAAAAAGGTTGATACCAGTATCACACATTTTCATTTTAAGGCATTTTTTTGGCCTTTGAATCATCTTCATCATAAAAAAATTATTACTTTCTATTTTCAAGTGTGTTTTTTAAACATTTAACAAAATACCATACATTTAGAAGCAAGTTATATTGAAACACACACACACACACACACACACACACACACATATATATATATATTGCAATTTTTATTTAAAAAAGACATTTTTATAGGCAAAATAAGACTTTTTTATTGACAAAATTCTAAGAAATTCTATAAAATAAAGACATTTACAACCATTTTCAATATATTTTCATAGATTTTTTGTATAAAATGATACTATTTCATACTATATTCCTAAATATTATGATTCACATAAATTCACGAAAAATTATACCATATATTTTTAAATATCATATTAAAAACAATATATATAGAGATTTTATTTCTAAAACAAAGTCTGAAAGTAAAAACAGTACTAATATATCTTATCAAAAATTTGTCAAATCTAACATTTTATTCAAGACATTAAACTAATCAACAATATCATGTAGGCTAAATTCTTCATCAAAATTGGAATTTTATGGAGCTTGGCTTTCCTCAGAGACATCAATGTCCTCTTTCATTGACTCTTCTACGTCTGCAAGATGCTTGAAGTGCTTCTTTCCAAACATCTCTCATAATGGGGGTTGAGGCTCTTTTGACATCTTCGCCACAAGTGTTTCACTAAACTCTCATTTCTTCAAACCAAATTCTTGTAATTCATGTGGAAGAACTTGAATAGCATTAATTATTTTCTTTATGCAATTGCATTGTAGTGGATCATTATCAATGGATATGGAATTTATTCCTTTGATTTTTATGCTTTTTGGGAAGGAATTTGTATTCCATATATTACCACCATGTTCCATATTACGCTTAGAACCATATATTTTACCTTTCCTATATCAAAGTCTAGCTAGTAATGCAATTTCCCTTAGGCAATTCCTATGAAATACCTTACAAATGTTGCAGATCATAATCCATTTTTCAAAACTTAATAAACATGATCAAGGACATTCATTGATGTCTGATACTCATTCCCATACTTTTTTCTGGAATTTGGGAGGGTCGTACTTGATTTGGAGAGCTAGTTCGACCATCACCCTTGGGGGATTTGAACACGATTTCCTAGTAAAATTGTATTGTTTCACCTTAAACCAAAACAAGTTTTCAGAGGTATAAAGTCTAATACAAAGTGTCCATATACCATATTGTGGTGTTATAAGACTCACCATACCATTACATTTCAAATTTGGGACCATTTGGTGAAAATTGGAACCCTCTAGAGTCATAATTAGTTAAGCTTGAATTTTGCCAAATTTGTAATTGTCTCCAAAATTCAAAAAAAAAACATTTCATCAATGCTAGTCTCTAGGTTGAAAACACTTTCAATTTGAAATATTTATAACATATATCCAATAACAAAAATATTAAATTACACCATTTAAAAATAATTATTATATAACAAAATCTTAAAATTAGATAATAACAACCATAAATGTCACAAAAACATGATATCAAAAATATTAACCACCATAAACGTCACAATACATGATATCAAAAATATTCACCGTTATAATCTTCACAAAAGATGAAATAAAAATATTAAAAAAATAAATATCACATCATATAACTTAAAATACATTAATTTTAAGATAACAATATTTCACTATCATAACAAACCCCTCTCTCTATATAAAATGACATAAAAAATATATTATCCATCATATGGATAAGAACCCAACCATGTAGCGACATATCATATAAAAAAAAATATGCCACCCGATAACATGACCTTAAAAATGTCAGAATGAAAAAAATGTACCACATATGATATAAATAAAAACCTCAAAACCCACAGCAAAAAATGCCCCCTTCAAAATGAAAATTTTTTATCACCTCCACTTGGCAATAGTATTGGTTTACTAAAGTTTTAAAGTGCTACGTCGTCCGAAGCGAAAGTTGACCTCATATTCTATTTACCACTTTGAAATATTCAAATATTTAACTCGTCATACCTTACAAAATATTTATCGACGTCATCACTTACGAAATTGTGATTAAGGGGAAGCCATATGGCGGTCAAAAATAGGGGTTGGTGATAGAAATATTTATCGAAGTCATCACTTACGAAATTGTGATTAAGGGGAAGCCATATGGCGGTCAAAAACTGGGGTTGGTGATAGAAAAATTTGCATTTTTAATGTAGAATCGGAGTTGGTGGTCAAAAGTTCAATTTCATGTAGCTTCAGTAGAATTGGGGTTGGTGGTCAAAAGTCAATTTCATGTAGCTCCAGTAGAATTGGGTTTGGTGGTCAAAAGTCAATTTCATGTAGCTTCAGTAGAGTTGGGGTTGGTGGTTAAAAGTTAAATTCCTGTACTTCTCACATGTTCAATGAATTATTGGATTTATAATGCAGAATTGAGATTAGTTTATTGCAGTTTATAACGCAGAATTGAGGTAGGTTCATAACATTATATATTGAGAGACAAAGCGCTTCACACTTATAAAAGTGTGTTTATAAAAGTAATGTTAGATTTTCGAAATTATGTTTGATTTTTTCGTAATCTATTTATTAAATATTCATCTAATAAATAGTCATCTAGCCTTCAGCTCTAAAATATCAATTTAGTTTGAAGATAAAAAAACAATAAATTTCGTAGGTGACAAATCAAAACAGAACAGAACAAAACAAAAAAACACACAAAAGAATGTAAACATATTAAAAAAAACTAATTAAAAAAAAAAACTAAACAGCATTGACTCCATAAATGCCCAGCAAAGTCCCAATCTAAATCAGTATATGCCAAACCAAATGCCATTGCTATATAAAATCATATAAATATAATAATGAACAAACATAAACTCTATTTCCAAATCAAGATACGTCCAATGGCCAAAATAGTACAGTCCAAATTCAAAATGCTCAAAAATGTATTCATACAAAAAAACATATGTAGAGGTCGGCTAACAGCAAACACAGCTCCAAAATAGAAAATAATGAGGGGTCCTAGAAAACTATTGGGGTACTCAACGAGAATAGAAAATAATGAGGGGTCCTAGAAAATGATTGGGGTCCTGAACCTCCGAGCAGCAATAGCTAAGATCGAAAGAGCAGACTCAAATATAAACACTAAAAGATAACGAACGGCTGTTTTTATAAGCAATTTAAAGGTTTATTGTATTTTTTTAATTATTTGAACTGATGTTATTGATAAGCCGGATCACAATGAGGTGCCCATTTTCTACTGCTTAGTTTATGACACACTATGCCATGACAATCGACTACATATTACCATCCTACAATAATCATCGTCCCTATCAGAATCACAACCCACCGTTAAAAATTCACAGTTAACAACAGACCATTAATCCGCTATGAAACAACATCAAATATTCCCTCAGTATTTACAAAATCTCAATCAAACATATAGGCATATCGTTGTATCGTGGTAAAGCAACAAGTCAAAATTCATACACAGAAGATAATTTTGTTTTGTAGTTAAAAAAAACAACATTCTTACTTTGTTTACAAGACTATGCCATGACAGAATAGACTAGAAGCCAATGTTTACAAGACTATGCCATGACAGCATAGACTAGAATCCAAATTGTTATATTGGCATCTCCTATTGGAGTCATTTGCCTCCTTAAAAAATTAGAGTTGAGAAAAGATAGAACTTCACTGAGAAAGACTACTGCTATGATATTTGAGCAACATCAATAATAAAAGTAATCATCTCTGCCCTTATATGCTAAAAACATAGCCCTACAACAAGTAGATTTTGCCCTCAATTGTCAAAAGCGTCATCATCATCGTCGGGGAGAGGCTGTGCTGCAGCAGCTGGAAGATCTGCCTCATACCTAACTCATAAACAAAGTTTCAGAATCCAGATATTAAATACAAATGTTGGGAAAAATACAAGCTAAGAATAAAAATATTGTTATTATGATGCTTACTGCAGTTGTGTGGCCATATCAATCTGAACCTCTGGTGGAGCAAGAGCAGGTGACTCCACAAAATGAAGGTTAGGATCCCTGCATATGACAAATCTAAAATGTAAATAACTTGAACTATGTAATCTATTAGCTTCTCCAAAATGCTTTAAAGCCAAACTATGTTATAAATATACGAAGGTCAAAGATCATGGGCACAGAGCTCCGCTCTTGGGGTGCCAAAGTGCCACCCTTCACGAGCGGGGCACCGCAAGAGCGGAGCTCTACTCCGTGCTGTGAACTTAGTGCTTGCCTGTAAAAGTTGATGGCTGAATAGAATACTGGATCTCTTATAGGAATGAAATATTCGAAGGAGTTTGCTATGGAACTTTTTGATGCCTCAGCTCGGCGAAAAGGGTTGACAACCAATACCTTGTCCAAGGATGAGCTTCGCCAATTCTGGCAGGAAATGGCCGACCAGAACTTTGATTCTAGACTGCAGATATTCTTTGATATGTACTTTTCTAGAGCTGTTTAATTACTTATCTCAAGATTTATCGATAATGCAGTCAGATAATTGAGAAAGTATTAGTTCTGCAGTTGAAAGAAGCTTATAATTTTTGAATTATAATGCAAGTGTGATAAGAATGGAGATGGCCGAATATCAGAAGATGAGGTCAAGGAGGTGAGCCAATCCAACTTCTTGATCCAGATGAAAATTTCAATTCTTCGCGTGCTAAAGATTTTGTTTTGGTTATTGAATTGTGTCCATGCAATCCCAACATTTCTTTTAACTGATATCATCCATCTGATAATAAATTGCAATTTAAGGTTATTGTGTTGAGTGCTTCTGCAAACAAACTGGCAAAGCTGAAGGATAATGCTGCAGAATATGCTAGTCTCATCATGGAGGAGCTCGACCCAGATCATTTAGGATACATTGAGGTCATTTCTAATTCTCACCATAGGTTATTATTGGAATTGGAATTGCAATCTCTGTGTCCATTTTAACTTGTTTTTCAATGGGAATCGAAAAAAGATGCAAATTACATGAAAATGATCTGGTGATCTCATTCATAATTTTTTAAACCCTATATGGAGAGTCCCAACCATGATTGATCTTACTATTATTTCTTTTCATGGAGATCGAATACTTTGATGTTATATACTGCAAACTATGTTACGCGTTCAATGACCTTGGATTATCTATTTCAATATTATGCAGATATGGCAGCTTGAGGCCCTGTTGCAAGGCATGGTGAACACTTATGGGAACGAAGGATATGTAAAGCACAGCAAAACTCTGAGTAAGACTATGATCACCAAGCGTTGGAGAAGTCCCATTTACATATTTCTTGAGCTGGCTAAGGATTTTGTCCACGAGAACTGGAAGCGCATTTGGATCATCTTACTATGGATAGCCTTGAATGCTTGTTTGTTCACATGGAAATTTCTCCAATACAAACACAAAGTTGCATTCCAGGTGATGGGTTACTACGTTTGCATATCCAAGGGGCCTGCTGAGACGTTCAAGCCTAACATGGCTCTCATTCTCTTCCCTGTATGCCGCAACACAATTACCTGGCTCAAAAAGACCAGGGCTGGTTCAATTGTCCCGTTCGATGACATTATCAACTTTCATAAGGTAATCATTATCATCAATCCTTAAGTTAATATTTTAGTTTTAAATGTTTATCAACATTGACAAAATTTACATAACAAGCCAAATTTAGAACTTCAAAATTAAAGATATATGGTAAACCACCCAAAAAAAATCAATGCTGCCTTACCCAGACTGCATTTCTGAGAAATCACTGAAGGTATAAGGGGAATCCATATGGTGGTCAAAAACGTCATCACTTACTAAATTGTGATTAAGGGGAAGCCATATGGCAGTCAAAAACTGGGGTTGGTGATAGAAAAGTTTGCATTTTTAATGTAGAATGGGAGTTGGTGGTCAAAAGTTCAATTTCACATAGCTTCAATAGAATTGGGGTTGGTGGTCAAAAGTCAATTTCATGTAGCTTTAGTAGAATTGGGGTTGGTGGTTAAAAGTTAAATTCCTGTACTTCTCACATGTTCAATGAATTATTGGATTTATAATGCATAATTGAGATTAGTTTATTGCAGTTTATAACGCACAATTGAGGTAGGTTCATAACATTATATATTGGGAGACAAAGCCCTTCACACTTATAAAAGTGTGTTTATAAAAGTAATGTTAGATTTTTGAAATTATGTTTTATTTTTTCGTAATCTATTTATTAAATATTCATCTAATAAATATTCATCTAGCCTTCAGCTCTAAAATATCAATTTAGTTTTAAGATAAAAAACAATCAATTTCGTAGGTGACAAATCAAAACAGAACAAAACAAAACAAAAAACACATAAAAGAATGTAAACATATTAAATAAAACTAATTAAAAAAATAAACTAAACAACATTGACTCCATAATAGCATAAATGTTATAATGCCCAGCAAAGTCCCAATTTCTAAATCAGTATATATGCCAAACCAAATGCCATTGCTATCCAAAATCATATACATATAATAATGAACAAACATAAACTCTATTTCCAAATCAAGATACGTCCAATGGCCAAAACAGTACAGTCCAAATTCAAAATGCGCAAAAATGTATTCATACAAAAAACATATGTAGGGGTCGGCTAACAGCAAACACAGCTCCAGAATAGAAAATAATGAGGGGTCCTAGAAAATGATTGGGGGATCCTGAACCTCCGAGAAACAATAGCTAAGATCGAAAGAGCAGACTCAAATCTAAACAGTAAAAGATAACGAAAATGGAAGGGGCTGTTTTTATAAGCAATTTAAAGGTTTATTGTATTTTTTTAATTATTTGAATTGATGTTATTGATAAGCCGGGTCACAATGAGGTGCCCATTTTCTACTGCTTAGTTTATGACACACTATGCCATGACAATCGACTAAATATTACCATCCTACAATAATCATCGACCCTATCAGAATCACAACCCACCATTAAAAATTCACAGTTAACAACAGACCATTAATCCGCTGTGAAACAACATCAAATATTCCCTGAGTCTTTGCAAAATCTCAATCAAACATATAGGCATATCGTTGTATCGTGGTAAAGCAACAAGTCAAAATTCATACACAAAGAAGATAATTTTGTTTTGTAGTTAAAAAAAACAACATTCTTACTTTTTTTACAAGACTATGCCACGACAGAATAGACTAGAAGCCAATGTTTACAAGACTATGCCATGACATAATAGACTAGAAGCCAAATTGTTATATTGGCATCTCCTACTGGAGTCATTTTCCTCGCACTTAAAAAATCAGAGTTGAGAAAAGACAGAACTTCACTGAGAAAGACCACTGCTATGATATTTGAGCAACATCAATAATAAAAGTAATCAACTCTGCCCTTATATGCTAAAAACAGAGCCCTACAACAAGTAGATTTTTCCCTCAATTGTCAAAAGCGTCATCATCATCGTTGGGGAGGGGCTGTGCTGCAGCAGCTGCACGATCTACCTCATACCTAACTCACAAACAAAGTTTTAGAATCCAGATATTAAATACAAATGTTGGGAAAAATACAAGCTAAGAATAAAAAGATTGTTATTATGATGCTTACTGCAGTTG
>LPNX010233140.1:24618-45568 GCA_001517045.1 Pseudotsuga menziesii
CTCCCTCTCTCTCTCAGACACACATCCCTTAGAGTTTCCCCTTTAGGATGCCTATTACTTTTGGCGAGAGAAAGGAGGATTGAGACATCGAGAGGGCATAGACATTTTGCTAGAGTGAGTTGAAGAGTTAAAACAATATAGTTAGGTTGAAGAGAGGAGGGGTGTTATGTGGATAAGACTTAGGGAGTGCTTGTTAATTCCCCCTAAAGATTCAATGATCCCTTAGTTGTGGAAGTACCTTCTTAAATGCTCCTAAACGCCATTCGAGCATAATGCGTACGCGTTATAGATGGTAAAAACATGCACACGTTTTTGTTAATAATAGCGCATGTGGATTATTTCTCAGTATAAGCAACAACACTCCCTGCTCGAGAAACACTCTATAAGATTTCAAGCATGTTTCATAGTTCACGTGCAATTTCAGGTTGTAGACAGTGCATTCAGTCTCTTCTTGACTAGATTATCACACAAAATTTTGATTTCATTAACCATCTCTATTAAAAGTTTCTAAGGATTTCTTAGAGTATGGTACATATTGAGGAGAAAGAAATAATTGAGCAAGAAAGAAACCAATTGAGCAATAAAGAAACCAAGCTTGGAGAATCTCCCATTGAGGAGCACAATAGAGCATCTCCACCATTGTTTTTATTGCAATTGAGGAGCTAGCAAAGAAAACATTAGCTTGGTCATTGTGGTGGAGTATCTAGACATAATTGAGAAAGAAATAAACCAAGCTTGGGGAATATCCCATTGAGGAGCACCCTCGAGCATATCCACCATTGTTTTTCTTGCAATTAGGGAGCTAGTAAAGGAAACATTTCATTGGTTATTGTGGTGGACTACGTAGACACAATTGAGCAAGAAAGAAACCAAGCTTGGTGAATCTCCCATTGAGGAGCACCATAGAGCATATCCACCATTTTTTTTTCTTGCAATTGAGGAGCTATCAAAGCAAAAATTCCTCCCAATATCCCCTTAACTTGAGTATCTAGACACAATTGAGCAAGAAAGAAAACAAGCTTGGGGAGTCTCCCACTAAGGAGCACCATAGAGCATCTCCACCATATTTTTTTCTTGTTTTTGAGGAGCATCAAAGGAAATATTTCATTGGTCACTATGGTGGAGTATTTAACCACAATTGTGGAAGAAGGAAACCAAGCTTGGGGAATCTCCCATTGAGGAGCACCATATATCATTGATCACTGTGCTGATGGGAAATTCACGCAATTGAGAAAGAAAATAAAAAAGGAAGACGATACCCAATGAAATCCTTGAAGAAATTACAGAAAAGAAAACAAATGACATGACCAATCGAAGGCACTCTATGGACGCTCAACTAATTCCGGTTGTAGAGGATGCCACAGTTCTTCATACCAATCCACAACAAGAAAGATAAACATTAGGGGAGTTTTGAGGTAAAAAATCGACCTCAAAAAAAAATTACCATTAAAATTCACTTTATAAGAACCAATAGGATTCAATATGGTTATGTCAACCATAAGGGTAAAATTTGTAAAAAGGAATGGAGGGAAAATTAAAAAACTACTTTTTCCTATCGTATTTTTGACATATCTACCTATCGGTTCACCCAAATTTCAAGTTTGGAGACTTTTTGGATGCAAAATTTAATTCCGCATCCAAGCCATACCCACACTGGATAATTCTGAGGTACCCATGACACCCAAAAAACATATTTTAACATTAAAATATGTTTTTTTTTATTGAATTTTTTATTTTTGGGTGTCATGGGTAGCTCAGAAGTATGCAGTGTGGGTATGGGATGGATGGGGAATTAAATTCCACATCCAATGAGTCCACAAACTCAAAATTTGGGTGAACCGATAAATAGATATGTCAAAAATACAATAAGAAAAAGTATTTTTTCTTTTTCTTTTTCTTATTTTATTATTTCCCTTACGAGGCCTAGTTTAGACCTCAAAAATCCCCTAATGAGCATTCCCTCGAGGTTCCTTTAGTCTCCATAGAAGTTGGAGAACGAGCACTGCATGGTGCTGATCAAGGTGTAAAACGTAGGTGCACATCAAGGCCACCTAAAACCTTTGTAGATTTACTTGGATGTGGGTATACAAGTGACGAAGTTAGAGATTCGTTGAATGGTGACTGTATGCTCAAAGAAGACAATGTTGTTCAGACCACCCACGAGGATTTCCAATTCCCACCGTCTGACCGACAAGAATATATGGAAGGACATGAATCTCATGTTCAAACGCCAGACCGGCCGGTTGATATGGCACAGGGTGCAATTCCAACATCCTTACCTCCGTTAGAATCTTCACGCTGAAGAACTCCAAAACGTATACAGATCAGTGAAAGTCTCCTTGGTTTGCTTGAAGGTACATTGTCTAAACGAAGAATTGCATATCAATCTCAATAGATACTTGGCAACTATTTTGATTCTAAATTTTATGGAGATAAATCTAGATTATTTATATCGTTATTAAAATCTAGGTCTATGATTTTTGTTAGGAGAAACTTAAGAATAAAGATGACTCAATAGTTATGAACCAAGTTCTCATGTTATCAGTAGTTAAGTAGATGAATTTATTACTAGTGTAAATAAATCTCGTTCAAAGGATCGCAATGCAGCTCGTTGTGTGTTGTCACAATCAATCATGAACAAAAGCACAAGGACCCTTCGACTTCTTAAGCCTACATCCAATCTTGTAGGCTTGGATATCAAAACACTCCATAGGTATTGTTCTAGAAGAAAACAACTTGACTCTGGTCAAACAAATGTTTGAGCCTTCATTGGTAGGTCGCCACGCTTCGATATGAAGCTCATTGATGCGGTAAAGGGAATGGTGCAGGAGTTTTGGTGTGACAATAGTAGACCTTCATCCAACCAAAAAGGTGTGCTAAAATTGAGAAGGGGTTCAAGGGATCGTGAGCCGCACATTAAACATTTTCTTCACATGAAACAAAGAGAAATATATGAGAGATTTAGGCATGAACATAATGAACTTAAATTGGGCCAAATATCCTTCGAGAAACGCAAACCATTGTATGTTAAAATAAACACAACTCGTAACACATTTTGTTGTCGATATCACATTGACTACGATTATTATTATGACACATATATACATATATTGTGTGTATTGCATAGCATTCTTATGTAGGAATGCTAAACTACACTGCCACCGACATCTTCTAGAGACTTTATTCATAGCATTTTGTGTATAAGGATAGAAGGTTGCACATATTATCAAACTCCTTGCATAGATGGGACATGCCCAAGGTGTGCTGGAATGGCATTTTTGGACAAATGCATACATGTGACTGATGAGCATGAACTTGGGAGACATGAAGTGAACTTACAGTCATTCAAATATGTTATGTATGATATCGATGGAGGGAATGAGAAAATATAATAGAATTGGTCACTTCTCAGGTTAGTAATGAGTTCCTGAACCGTACTTTTTTCTTCATGTATTGCTACTTCATATACATAACAACATATTGATTTGTACATCTTAATTGTTAATCTACCATGTACTGGTTTGCAACTTCATGGAGGAATTCCTTGAAAAGACACAACCATATGTAAAGCATGTACATGTGGCTCGTTGGAAAGATGAGAAATTTAGAACGTACAGGGATACATATCATATTAGAACTATATTATCAATGGTCGATTTTGTGGAAAACTACACTCTTCAACCACATAACGATATTTAGAATTAGTATTATCACTCATACCAGGTGAGCATAATGGTCCATATCACCTATAGACATGGGGAATATAGTATTGAAGAGAATTTAGTTATATTGAAGGAGTATCACTTTTACATAAGTGATGACATGTGTCCCGAGTAGGGATTCAACAGGTGTCCCCGAAAGCTTGTAGGAGGTGGGATTCAACGTGACATAGAATGATGGTCGTGGCTCAGATCAACGAACCATCGAATATGTTGGATTCAAGACATCGGGATAGTGCTAGGGGTGGCCCTCTACTTTGGGTCCATGGACAAGGGATCCTGTTTTAGGTGAATTTTAGAAACTAGGGTTTTACTCAGTAAGGGAATGTGAAATTTTTTCACATAGGGGTCAACTTTGCAAATTTCTCGACTGTGAACGTGCGGATATATTTCCCATATGGAACCTCCCTAAACATGCTTTCATGACCCACTGAAACCTTGTTTTGATGCACGATTGGTATTCTATGCCCCAGGTAGGGATTCAACAGGTGTCTGTGAAAGTGTGTAGGAGGTGGGATTAAACGTGCCAAGAATGATTAATGTGGATTGGATCGATGAACCGCTGACTCTGTTGTATTCATGAAATCGATATAGTGCTAGGGGTTTCCCTCTACTTGGGTTCGATAGACAAGGGATCATGTTTTAGGTCAATTTTGGAGACTAGGGATTTTCTCAGTAAGGAAATGTGAAATTTTTGCACATACGGGTCAAATTTGAAAATTCCTCGACCGTGAACATGTGGCTAGCATTCTCACATGCAAAATTCCTAAACACACTGTCATGACCCACCAAAACCCCATTTTGATGCATGTTTGACAGTTTATGCCCCATGTAGGGATTCAACAAGTCTTCCTGAAAGATTGTAGGAGGTGGGATTCATAAGGTATTTTTCCCTAAACAAAAACTTTGAATCTTCAATGTCAATACAATTCTTTTAAACCATATATCTCTTCCTTGTTTTTTCCTATAGGGATTGTGAATATGTAGAAACTAGGTGTTTTTTCAAAGGATTAACATGACACTTGGTTTGGTATCTCATAAAATTAGACTCTGTACTAGAGAATATTCCCATAAGTGTTTTGTGGTATGAAAGATTATGATATGTAGCTATAAGGTTGGGTTGTGAAAAACACTAATCTTTTTAAAAAGATATAAATTTATTTTTAATGTATATTCTGATTTCACACTCGAAATATTGAATCTAATGTTTTTTTCTTTAAAAAATATAAACCAAAATCCATTATTTATATAAATTGAATAACTATATATTATTTAATAGTAAGATTTACATGTACAATTTAAGTATTGACCATTTATATTATAATAAAAAACAATTTTGAATTAAAACTTTAAATCAAATTAAGTTTTTTTTTCAATTCAACTAAATGAAATTCTTTATTAAAGAGTTATTCTCAAAACTCTATATTAATATTAAAAAACGTATCCAAATAAAATAAACATTACATATTTCACTATCATAACTTATTTATAATTTTCAATATAACATATAAAAATATCCTACGATCATATGATTTAGTATTCCATAACTCTACTAATCTACTTTATTCTCGATTTGATTGAATTTTCAATTAGGATAATTGCTTTTATGTTTATTAAAAATGTTAAATTGAATATAGGAAATAATTAATTAATTCTAAAAATTAAGTCATTCATAAAAAAAAATAGAAAGCATATATGATTACCTTGAAATGTACTTTCAAACATTGAACTTTATATTGTGAAATATCTATTGGAATGAATACTAACTCATACATGTTTAAATGTGCACTTCAAGAGAATATTGTGGTTTGTTATACTAATTGGTCATTGTGACGTAGAGTGAGTGGTTATAGGATGTTGTTAGTTTAGTTATATTTGAGCCCTTCTTTTCAATTAGCTCTAGTATATTTAGTGTCTATTGTGATATTCTCTTAATTTTTGTTACCACGGTTAACATAATGTATCTCTTAGTGGAAAGCATGATGTATAAATATGTAAAATTGTTTGATGTAATAGAACACTAAGGCAGATTATTTTGGTTTGTATAGAAACCATGCATGTATGTTCTCCCATTTTCTATAATGGTATTAGAGTGGGACTGGGATTCAGTCATTCATAGGCGATCCCAAGAAAATGAAATCGTATGAGGATCCATGTTCATTGTAGGTATAGACCAATGTAAGAGTATAGAGTAGATTATGTTTATTGTTAATGTTACTATGATCTTGTGCATTCCTAATTTGTCCAAGAGAGCATGTTGTTTGTCCATGAGATATATAATCTATAGTGAGAGAGAAAATTTAATGGTTTGCAATGGTATGAGTGCGTTTGTCCATCAAAATGTCAACTACTGATTATCAGCTAGAAGAGAAGAGAACATGGATACCTTTGGGAGACTGGGAAAGCATTGCTACAAAAGTTTTCTTATGTGGGAAATTGCATACAAGACAATGTTTTCAATCCCTTGTAGGAATCCCAAATTTTTAACATGGTTGAACACACATTTGGGTCGCTCCATGTCATGTTAAAAAATGTAGGATTTGTAGACTCCAATTATGACACCCTCACACAAACCTCCGAGGAAGACTAGGACATATTTTCAAAATGAATAGTTAGGCAATGCTTTTGTGAAGTAGAGAATCCACAAAGTGGTTAGTCCATGGTGGTGGAGATAAAATAATCAACATAAGTAGCTCCATAGTCGTATTGGTGAATCCAAGGTGGGTCTCCTATCAAAACAAACAAGGTGGCGATGGAGATGATGACCAAAATCTTGGTGCAGGAGTTGAAGGACTCTCAAATTACTACAAATTGTGTGCCCCCTAGCCTAGTTGCCACAAATGCATTTTTTATCAAAAAGAGTGAGGGGGAGGAGGAATCTAGGGCCAAAGAGTGTCCATTTGAGTAATTGGGAAAGTTGGAGGACATGGATGGATTGGTTGTGTTCTCGGTGAATAATTGAGGAGACTGGGTTAATGCTGAATTTGTTTAGGTCAATGAAGTTAAAGTTTTCTCCCAAGTACTCATACAATTCTCTATGCATCGATATTATCTTCCTATTCTCTTTTATCTAATGCTAGTTTTGTTTTGTAGTCATCAGATAATGGATGCACCCATTCTAGTTTAGAAGAAAAGAAACCAGAAGTTGAGAACAAGAAGAGAAGAAGTTTTCCAACAAAAAGAAATTAAAGGTCACATATAAATGCTTGATATGCTAGAGATTTTATTGGTGTCATGGGTGAAGTGGAATGTGTTTTTGAAATTTCTCGGGATTTGTAAAAGTAACATGTTGAGCCTAGTTAACTCAATGTGTGAATGTAATACAAAACATGTTCGATGAATTGGTTGATTGGTAGAAGCATTTCTCATAAGCACCATAGACACTTTTGAGGTTTATTTAGACATACAAAGGTAATGCTCAAGTCTTGGTAAGTTACTGGGTTCATGGAAGTCTATGTGTGATGAAACTAAGGAAAATGTCCAACTAGTGAACAAAGCATGCTTCATGTTATCGAATTCAATAGATGACATCTTAGATAAGTTTAATAGTATTGATGGGTGAGTTAATTCAATCCATATGTAGTCGGTTGCAGATACTTGAAGTAGATCAAATCTTAGACAAAAATAGGGAGAACGTCAAAGACATGGCAGTGATCAATAAAAAGGTTTGGAACAAATTCCTCATCATTCGAGTTAAACTTACAACTTTATATTATGCTTATATTCAAAGGGAATATAAGGACTTGCAATGCAACGAATCCCAGAAAATATATGATGGAGAAATGCAGATAAAAAATATGAAATCCGATGAAGCCTTAGACACATCGGCACAAGTCCTCACTATAGGGGTATTTTACCCAAGCCTTTGGATATGCACCATTAATATATTTCATTCATAGTGGATGGATGTTTAGGCCTTGACCATAGTCATGATAGGGAGACAACATCCTAAGGTCATGTGCATTGGCTTGGGGAGAGGTACAACATCCTCAAACCCTAAATAAATTCCCTTACTATCAAGCAACAAGAACATGTCCCAAGACCACCACATGAGAATGAAAACAACTTGCATGCCATTGGCCATTATGGGTGGTCATTAACAAAATGTGTGACTTAAAATGGGTGATTATTCCCTCAAAACCCATATATTTTCTATTGAAACGGGTCATTGTGATATTGTCTTTGGCATTAAGTGGTGAAGGTTATTAGGCCCCATGACAATATATTTTGGTGCCTTTAACATGGTTTTCCAACAAGTAGGGCATATTGTTAGTTTGTAGGGTGTGCATGTGGATTCGAAGAAAATCAAAGAAGTGATAGATTGGCCTTGACCATAAAATCTTAAAATCCTAGGAGGCTTTCTAGATCTCACGGGTTATTACGGAAATTTCATATGGAGCTGTGGAACCATAGGTGAAGTGTAATTTCCAATGGAGGCAATTCTAATTCCAACATGAAGTCTACCTCTAACTAATATCCATTTAAAAATGATGTTTTAGTGAAATAAGACGTGTAAATTTTGCAAGATGTTGAGATGTAGAAGAAGAAATTAGACAAATAAATTGTATTAAAAATTTTGATGAACATGCTACTATGGTGTAAAATCATAATGAACAACTATATTTTTCATCATAATTTAACCACCAATATAACCAATGCCTCCCAATATTGACCATTCTAATGTGAATGAGCTACTACAATCTCCTTGTGATATTTGCAATGTCATGTTCATCGATTCTAGACTTAGGATCTTCCTTCCTTACCTCATTGAGCTAGTGTATAACGAATAATTCATGGACATGTTCATGTGTATGAAAATGCTTTAGCAATCATAGAAGGTCAGTTATTTAGATAATAAAATTATTAAAGACAATTTTAATTGAAGATTGATGCATATAAAGATAGTTAAAACTTCAGATACCATTAATCATGTTGTTAAAAATCTTCAACTTGATTTTAATGAATTTGGAAAAAATACTTCTTCAAAAAGTCATAACGTGCCCCATTGTGTATTATGATAACTAATTGTAAATAAAAGCACAAGACAACATCATTTTGTCTCACACACAGGTAATTTTTTTAAAGGAAAGTGTCCAAAACCTTTGGAAGCATTCTATTAGAAGAAAAACCTTAACAACTATAATAAAACTAATAGTTGGACTTTCATTAAAATACAACATCTTAATTAAATCTATTTATGGATTAATTCAAACTTTGGCATGAACATTCCAAATCTTCATCAAATAAAAATAATATTAGAAATTTTAGAAAAGGTTATAACAACCATGAACCTTACATAATTATATAAGTATAAATGATATGTAAGTTTAAATTCTAATTATGCTCCGAGGGATTTAAAAAATATACGAGTATGTGATGTATTTTAGTAAAGGATTTGCCCAAAACCCAACAATATGTCGGAGACATATGTGTCCATGTGGGGGCGATGGAAGGATTAAGTAGTTTGGAATATATGATTATGATTATTTAAGTTAACTTAATAATAGGTAGGTAGACATATAGATAAGAGTAAGTATTATATATATATATTTGTTTGAGTCAATTAATTGTAATAAATGTATAATAAAAATTTATTTTATTGTAATTTTTTTTATTTTGTTATATTTAAATATATTTTGATTAAGATTTAAATAAGCTTTGGTTAAAAGATGGTTAATAAAATTCGTAACTATTTATTTTTTATTTTTTTATATCAATTTGTGTGGACATATTAACTTTAACATTTTGATAGGAATAATAAATATAAAATCATATATTTAATAGCTAACAATTTTTACAAGACTATACAAGACTAAATGATTGATTATACTTATCTATATTATTGTAATAATATATCACATATGGTAATGTTAAATAATTGAAATACGAAAGCTATATAATGTTAACACAATTTGCAACCATATACAAAACTGAGTACCTTTGGGCGGCATGAAATGTATAAACCTTCGAAGTTGTTGGTGAAATTTTCTCAGGGTACAGACGTTGTTTCATGTATTTTACATAGTTTAATATGGAAGGCATTTAACTTTTTCATGGTGAAACAGTTTGCCAAATAATTTCAAAGAGTTAAGTTTTGTATGTATACAACTTTATCTCGTCTGCGCGAGATAGAATCAGAAGTTGAACCGAAATAGATAACGCTTGAAGTGATTACATGCCCCCGGCAGTTTCCAGTCTCCATGCGGCAGAAAAATCCCCGTCTAATAATATGCCTTGGCTGATCAAATCACTATTCATATAATCTTCCAGCTGGCTTGCATCCCAGGCATCTTCAAACACAGCAAACTGTTGATTGTTTTCAAATTCGACCTCGAAGTGCCAGTTTTCATAAAGGAATTTGAGATCTGTACCCTCCGATAAAGCATCCTGTGTTTCCTTGGGAGATTGACAGACTTCGTGCTTCAAGTCCACACTGGGGCTCGGGGGAATGCCGAGTTCTTCGTCTGAAGCCTCCAGGAGATAACACAGATGATTCCCCGAGTTCGAATCTCGGGTTTGTCCTTCATGGCTTCTAGAAGTATCCACGGCCGCCAAATTATCACCGGATCTGGAGAGGTGATAAGAAGTGGAACATGTCACTGCGATCTCCTCCTCCAGGCTTCTCATGATTCCGTTTACGAGCTCCTCACTGGGAGCGTATTCTTCTTCGTCTTCGACTGATAACGTTTCATCTAATTGCAGTAACTGAAGAAACCGCTCTGTTTCTTCGCGGTGGAAGCGTTTGTGCTCCCCGACGTCAATGGAGTCCTGCAGAGCCTCGGCCTCACGACCGCGTTTTCTGAGCGTCTCAGACATGTTTGAAAGATGCCCGGAAGACTCGAACACGGAACACAGAGGTGGTGAAGAGATCGGTATCAAAGCGATTTCGAGAGCAGCGGAAAGCAAGATTGGCTAAATATATATGGCTAAGAAAAGGCATGGAAAGTCTTAAACATGAAGAGAATGAGAGGATTTGGCGAAAGAAGCAACAGTCTGGCATGGGAAGGGGATCTGAATGATTTTAAGAAGATTGCAGGCGGCAGGCATGGCTCATGTCTGCCATCTCTCTCCGCTTTAAATATTGTTGAAAGGTTTGTTTCACGGCAAAGGTATCAATTTTCCATTAACCCGTTAAAAGTGTCGGACAAGAATTTCTACATCTCGGAAAATACGAAAATACTGTCGGTTATGTGGAGTTTGCATCTATCTCTAGATTCTCGAGTAAATCCCGTTCAGCGAAACGCATCGGAATCTTATTTTTATATGAACGTCAGAAACGCACATGGGATCCTTACCTTTAAATGGACTAAAAATTATGGATCTTCGATATCGTTATAATTGCCCACGATTTCTTTATACTTGATATCTTAGCGAATTTTGAACTTCGGTTGCAGGGCCCTTGGGCTCTACGTACTTGTGTTCTGTAGGTTAATTCATAATTAAAATAAGTGTCATTCTATTTCATTATAAAGAAAATCACACCATTAACTTTATAAGCATAACTATGTTCATCGTTCCAGTTAAGACACTTGTGGCAACGTCGGACGCAGGTGGGGATATTTAATAATACCATACCTTTACAAACAGCAGAGCTCCACAAAAATTTAAAATGTGGGAACAAAAAACTCATGAAACTCGAAATAATATCGGTGCTGGCACACTATCCCGTCAAACAAAGCGGGAAGCACATGTATTAGCTTAGCTGTTCGCTATAACTACAACAACTACATGACTGGTAACTAGATCCACCATCAACCCGTGTGCCATGAGTCATAAGCAACTGCAAGATGGTAACCGGCGTTACCGGCAATACCGTCCATCACCGTATCTTATCTTTATGAACCCTAGAAACGCACATGGGAACCTTACCTTTAAATATGATTAAAATCATAGATCTTAAATATCGTTATAATTGCCAACGGTAGGTAGGGACGTCAAGTCTCAATCAGGTCGTTTTCTTGTTGATTTATGGATTAAACTTCTCACTTATAGTATTAAATTAAGTAATAACTTAAAACTAAAAAAATATTTAGAAGACACTAAAATAAACTCAAAATTTTCTTTACAATTGACGTCCCTTTAAAACTACTATTTCTTTATACGGGATATCCTTACTAATTTCGAACTTATGTTGAACTCTACATACTGTTCTTAATAAAATAGTGTGATTCGATTTCATTATAAAGAAAGATCATACCACTAACATTATAAGAGTAACTCTGTTCATTGTTTCGATTATAAAGGGAAGCAGGCCTGGAAATTCAATTTTCTTGTGCTTGTCAATAAAAATTTAATGATCCTTTCAAGTTTTTAGTGTATCGTTCAATGGTTTAACCAATTTTGCTGAGTGCCAATTTATTTAGGCTAAAAATTTAAAGGAGAAAGTTTAGAGATTTCCTTTGAAAAAGTCTGAAGGCTCAAAGCTGAAGACTAATAATACAATTAGAAATCCAAAATATATATAAATACAATACATATATACAGAAATAAAGAAGTCTAGCATTTATGTGTTCCTTGGATAAGAGCTGACCCAACACCATGACTAATAATTGTTGGCTAAGTTTTAGTAATTCATATATATATTAAAAATTTTGAGGAAACATTTAAATTTATAAAAGTCAAATAGATGTTCTAAATATTTTTTTACCAGTGAATATTGACAGGCTCATAAAAACTTACATATCAAATACTTGTAAAAATGAAAAAAAACGTTCTATGAAACTTCAAATTCCAGGTCTAGAGGGAAGTAAAAATATATTGCGGCTAAAATTAGATTTGAAAACTGCTCTCCAAACGACGTAGACATTTGTCGCAACGACTGCCCCAGGTGGGGATATCTAATATTACAATATCTCTTATCCAAATTACAAACATGCGAGCTCCACAAAAAAATTAAAATCTGGGAACAAAAATCTCAAACCAGAAGTAACCTCACTGCTGGTACACTATCCCGTCTAATAAAGCGGGTAGCACATGTATTAGTTGAGATCAACCCTCTACCCGTGTGCCATGAGTCAGGAGCAGGCCTGGAAATTCAATTTCCTTGTTCCCGTCAATACGTGCCTATCACTTGACAGTAACAATTTTGTTGAGTGTCAATTTATTTTTAATATTATATATAAATGTGAATAAAATATTGTTTTTATATTATATATAAATATGAGTAAAATATTTATATAGATTTTTTTTAATATTATATATAAATGTGAATAAAATATTTCTTTTATATTATATATAAATATGAGTAAAATATTTATATAAAAATTTATTAATTAAGTAAATTATAAAATTTTATTGGAGAAAATTTTAGAGATTTTGGGAAAAATTTGAAGGTCTAGAGCTGAAGACTAATAATACAATTAGAAACACAAAATATAAATAAATACAATACACATCCAATAAATAAAGAAGTCTAGCATTCATGTGTTCCTCCATTAAATAGAAATTAAGAACAGTCCACCAGCTGACCTAGCAAAATGGCCCATGATTGTTAGCAAAGTTTTAGTAGTTAACATAGGTATTCAAAATTTTGACTGATGATCTAAATTCATAAACTTATTCATAAATGTCAAACCGTTTCAAATATTTTTTTACCAGTCAATGTTGACTTGTCTATCAAAAAATTACATGTCAAATAATTGTAAAAATCAAAAAAACCTTATCTAGAACTCAAATTCCAGGCCTGGCAGGAGCAACTGCAAGACGGTAGCCGTCGAGCCGGTGTTAGCGGCAATACCATCCATTCCGATTCCCCAAACTCAAAGAAAATATGACACTGCTCTCGGTGCCCGACCAGAAAATGACCCGTCGGTAGACATGTAAACAATGTGAGGCCACACATCATGTGATAGACAGTCTGACAGCTAACACCGTCTACGGGAAGAAACCAGTAAATCGGTAGGTACCAGCTTAGATCCAGCTTTACCAGGCTCGATCATGCGCCGAGAGGGATCAAATATTTCGAGCTTATACAGTGATTCAATTATACAGTCTTTTTCTTGACAGAAAAAGACTGTCAGAAAAAAGACCGTATATAAAGAGATAAGCTGGTTTGCACTTCGAAACCGTAAAGAGAAAATTGCTGAATCTAAGCTCGAGATCAGCTGATTCAATTATACTGTCTTTTTCTTTGCTGGATCTAAGCTGGAGATCAGTTCATAATTGCTGCATTATTAGAAGTGAAAATTGTAGAAGGGAAAATCCAGATGCCAAAACAAAAACAAAATCCAGAAATTGCAGATGGATTCTGGTGCTCGCCATCAATCATAGAAATGGACTACGGGGGAGAATAAATCAAATACTATAACAATCTACTCATATCAGTTTCTATAATTCAATCGTTTCTCATATGCATACTTGATATAGAAAGTTAAATTATTCGCATACCTGAGACAAATCTGTAATAGCTCTCAGCCTTATTCCGAAGGTCCAGCTTGTACTTATTGTTTTGAAGTGTGTATAGGTGTTTTGATTTACTTACAAATATATATATATATACACACCTAAGATTATTAATTATTAAGCCAACTTGTATATATATATAGATATATAAGCCGACTTTTTTATGTGACACGTGTCATCTCCACGTTGAGCACGGAATTACACTTCTACCTCATACCGGGCTGTAGAATGCGCCTCTCGGCGAAACCAGGCAGTATGATGATAAAGGCTTCAAATTCACGGCCCCGTCAAGCACCATTTTACTCGTCGTAGAAGACTGAAATAATTTTTAACATGCAAAAGAAATTAATGGTTGATTAAAATTTCTTTTCAAGGGCAACACCAAAATTAGTTTGACAGTATAATAGTTTTTAAGTGGGCTCGTCACTCAAGTTTTTGGTGGGACCTGTCACCTGAAATACATAGTAATTCCATGAATTGTGATCATGGCACGTCTTTTCAAACTTGAAAGTTTGCTGATTAAAACTTAATTGTTACTTAAACCCTAATTTATGAACATTACCAAAACCCTTCCATTGTTCCATTGTTTTGATTTTAAATGCAGGCTGGAATTTGACAGTTTCCTAGATGTATTTCCTACGCCAAGACGTATTTGACATGTAGCGTTTGAGTTTAAACGTCAGTACCTACGGTCTTCAAAAATTACAGAACGTAGATTTGAAAGCGTGGTATTTCAGTTAACTGTCATAAATGTTAATACCTGTCGGGCTACATGACATAAGGGACACAAGCTTGCAATTTAATGGAGTTATCATAATGTTAATACCTACGTGGCTGGGTGACATACGAGATAAGCTTGCAATTTAATAAAGTTGGTGTTAGATAGCAGTAAATATACTAGGTGGCACCCTGACTAACAGCTCAATGGCTCTAGTAGCAAGCCTCTACTGTGTATGTACCAGCTAAATGGCTCATTTTCCATTGGCAGCTTGTTGCGGGCAACCTTCCAGTTTCTCCCTGACAGCTCAATGGCTCTAGCAGCGAACCTCTACCGTGTATGTACCAGCTAAATGGCTCATTCTCCACTAGCAGCTTGCTGTGGATAGCCTTCCAGTTTGAGATGGGATATTTCTTCTGATTTTTCCCCATGTACTTGGGAGGGTGTAAATGTTTTACAAGAAACTGCCATTATTTCACTTCTTTAATGAGGGGATTCACATTAAGAGTTATAATTTAGAGTGTCCTCGATGGGTTCAAAGTGCAACCATGCCAACTTTTTTCAAGGTAATAAGCTTCTACTCCGTAATCTCTTGTTCAACGATCTCTAGTTTAATGGATCCGTTTCATCTTTGGATGTAAATATTTTATAATGTCTTAACCCTCTTCTATACAATGTACGGGATTTTTTCTGAACGAAGATGGAAGGGAATGACTCTTTGGCATGGTTTTCAAGGTAACCTTCGCCCTAATCCCGTGATCCTTTTAACTTGTTGCATTAAGTATCCATGCTAGAGTAGTATTTTGACCTGGATGTATGTTTCTGCAGATGACACAGACATTTCCTCTTAATTGCAAGTGATCCTCCTATCGTATCATTGTGATCAATTCGTTTTTCTTTCTCAATATGATTAGGCAGATGGCTCTTGTCTCTGCTCCCACTGCAGCTCCATGGCATCTTCTCGAGCTCCCCCTGCGTTGGTAGCGGTGCCACCTGTGCTGACAATTGTTCTCCATTCTTCTCTCATTTGCAAAGGAGTCTCGTGGAGGCCCGGTCTGGTTCCTCCTCTTGTATCTCTGTGTAGAGATGGGGCATGCACCACCTTTCGTGGCTTCGTCGTCCATTTGTTCGTCTCCCCATCATCGGCCTGTGGGTTCCTGGTAAGTGTTTATTTCTCTTGACCTCTCTCTGATCTCTCCTCTGTTTTATGTTTTTCTGCTTGAGGGTTCTCTCTGCCTTAGTTCTCCCTTGCTGTGGAGGTGGGTACCAGCTTGTAGCACTCCTTGGAGTCCCTTCCCTTCACTGGGGGACTAGTACCAACCAAGGCTTCTAAAAAAGTGGGAAGGAGTTCGCTGTTTTGGCTACACTGGGGTTCGTCGTTTTCCCATCACCTTTACATGTTCTTTGTCACCTTTTCTCCATGATTTCTGGTCGGGTACTGAGTTGACCTTTGCGTTTACTTTGGTTCTCTCTAGTAGTTTTGGTTTCCCTCCGTAAAACTCTCTCAGCTTTACCTTGTACCCTGTCGGCGTGTTTCCTGCAGCCGTTGACCCTTAACCCTTCTTGGGTTCTTGTTCTTTTTCACGGGGTTCTGTCGGGTTCCGTTTGTTGCCCTTTACTCTCCTCTCTGGTGACTTTTGAGACCCCATTTCCTCCCCCTATTTACTCTTTAACCTCTGCTTGGTGGTTTCGGTCTCTATTTTATCTTGGGGTCTTCCTTTTCCCATTGGGATTGTCTCATCCGTTGCCTCTAACTAGGCCGTGACCCAGCTTTTGGCCCCTTGTGGTCCGCCCTTTGCTAAGCTCTATCTTATTTCTCCTTTCGTGGCCGGTGACCCTACTCTTTTTTGGCCAAGGGTTTATGGTCGTTTCTGGCTTTCAGGTTTGACTGGGATGTGTATCGATCTCAAGTATCCACTCGGAACGGGGTTTTGGTTTATTTGTGGTTTCTCCCCTCACCCTCCCACGGTTTCGTGCTTTCAGGGCCCCTTGCCTCTCTGCTCCGTTGCTTAGGTTTTTTCTTGAGGGTCCCCCACCATGGCTGAGTCGGATTTTCAGCCTCGCTTTCGACGGAAGCATAGGACAAAATGTATTAAGGCGCAGAAGGAACGCTACCGGTTTGTCTTAGGATATGATATCTTTATGGAGCGTGTTTCATCCCTCTGTTCCCGCGCTCTGGTTGGTCGTCTGGAATACTGCCGAATGAACAAGGCTTCGTGGGTAGATTGGGCCTCTGATACCGGAAGCCTTTATTTGATTACATTTCGACCATTAGTCTATTGTCTAATGGCTAGATCGTGTTTTTTTTCCGGGATCCTGACCATTGCACTCGGGCCTTAGAAGGAGTTTGGCGCATTAGTAAAGGCTCATTGGTGCTCGGGCACTGGCATTCCAATTTTGATCCTCTAAGAGAGAGGATCTCCAACCGCCACGTGTGGGTCCTTTTACCCCACCTCCCCTCCCCCCTTTGGAGCAGGCAAGTCCTTGAAGGTATTGGCAACACTATTGGTAGGTTTATATCAGTTGAGGATGATTTTCATCTGGTATTTGATAAGAGAGTTGCTAAAATTCTTGTTGAACTGGATATCTCTCGGGGGCTTCCAGCAGAAGTGGAGGTTCTATGTAATGAACGCCTGCTGATTCAAAAGTTAGACTACTTGCATGTGCCTTTCAGATGCAGCAGCTATCGGTCTGTTGGGCATTTGCGAAGGTCATGTCCACTTCGGCTCTCTAATGAAGTCTCCTCAGACTCTGAGGTACTTGGAGTGCTCTCTCCTCCAGCCTCCCCTGCTAAAGGTCTTATTCCTCTTCCAAGCACATCATTGGTGTCCTCTCAGGCCATTGAACATGTTCCTGATTCTTTTTTTGAAGTTGTTGACAATTTAGTCATGTCCCACAGGAATTCTAGCCCTCCTCCCTTCTCAAAGGTTTTGTCCCCCTAGTTGCCCCTGTTTCCTCCTTCCGTTTTAATCTCTCCTCCCCTTCTTGATACTCCCCTATCCGCTGCAGAGGTCACCATCTCTCCTCAAAGTCCGGTCAGCTCCCATTCCCCTCCCTTGCCACCTACCATGAACTCGGGCTTTGTCTTAGACTCGACTGAGGACTTTCCCCCTCTCTTACCTGTCGACCCTCCTTCTGGTCAGACCCCTTCCCTTCACAGTCCCACCTCCTCTCCCTCCTTCTCTAATCCTTCCCTTAGAAAATCTCTTTCTGTTTTCACTGCCTCCACTCCCTCCTCTCCCTCCACCTTTCACATAAACTCCATCAGGTTTGCCAATGTGACCGTCAGGAAACCCCCGAAAGGGAAAAGGGACATAAAAGCAGACCTCTCCTCTGCTTCTCCTCCATACATCCCTCTATCAGTTCGCATTAAGGATGCAGCCAGAGGCTTATCTTCCAGGGGTCTTTGAGCAATGTCACCCCCTAGGGAGGTCCCTTGATGTTAATTATCTCTCTCAATGCTCATGGTCTAGGAGGTAAGACCAAATCCCTAAGCCTCCGTGCTCTCTTCAGATCTCTCAACCCTGATTTCATCCTTCTGCAAGAAACGATGTGCAGTGACTCCCCTGCTCTTTTTGCTTTTTGAAATTACTCCCCTCCTGGGAGTTTTGTGCTGTCAGTGCCCGTGGGCTATCTGGAGGCCTCCTATCTGCTTGGAATCCAACAAAGGAAAAATGTAAGGCTTACCATACATGTGCTGGCATTCTTATTCAGGCCTTTATCCGGGGAATGCCGGACCCTCTTCATATTCTTAATGTTTATGGCCCTTATAGGGACCGTGAACTTTTTTGGGACAAAGCCCTCAGAGGTGGTTTACTCAATTTATCTCATCTGGTGATCAGGGGGGACCTCAACCTCACCCTTTTATCTTCTGAAATCTGGGGGGCAAAAGCCTCGCTGGACCCTCTTTCCAACCACTTTCTCTCTCTCTTTGATTCGGTTGGATTAGTGGATGTGGCTCCACTAAAGTCTGGTCCTACTTGGAGAAATGGTCGAGCTGGCAGAGAGGGTATCAGTAAGCGTATAGACAGATTTCTAATTTCCAGTACTCTGCTACCCTCCTTGGGGGCTTATAAGACTTGGATCAAATGTGTGGACCTCTCTGATCATTTTCCTATTTGTTTCGAGTGGGAGAACATGAAAGGTTCCTTTGATTATCCCTTCAAATTCAATCGGTCATGGCTGGAGGACTTGGATTTCATTGAATGGTTTAAGCAAGGATGGTCCTCCTCTTTCAAAGCAGATGCTATTGTTGACATCGAAGGCTTGTGTCGCACTCTTCGAAAGCTTAAAGCAGCTACCAAAAAGTGGACAAAGGAGAAATTGGTTAGAATGGATTCTAAGTCTTCTAACCTGGAAGTTGCCATCGAATCCATTCTGGCTGGCCCTTCTATGGGCATTCTTTCTAATGAACAAATGAATCGCTTGTCCCATTTGAATTCTGAGAGGAAGAGGATCTTGGAACACTTCCAACTCACCTGGAAATTAAAAAGTAGAATTAAATGGGCTCAGCAAGGAGATGCGAATACCAAGTATTTCCATGCTGTTGCCTCCGGGAGAAGGATCCAAAATTCGATCTGGTCTCTTGAAGGGCCAGATGGTAATCTGATTGTGGACGAGGTCTCTCTCAAAGCTCTAGGTAAGACTCACTTTGTTGCCATTTTCAAAGATGATGGATCTGCTAGTCTTTAGCATCAACTTATAGTCATCTCACTATTTCCTCGGCTTATACCTGTTGAACACTCGTCTCTCCTTTCTCGTCCTGTGAGTATTCTTGAAGTTGAACTCTCCCTCAAAGCCTTTAAAAAAGACCATAGCCCAGGCCCGGATGGCTAGACAATAGAATTCTATTTGCATTTCTTTGATCTCTTGGGCCCTACTCTTCTAAAGGCTATTGACCAAACAAGAATCTCGGGTTTTGTACCTCCTTCCCTAAACTTGACTTTTCTGGCTCTTATCCCCAAAAAGGACAAGCCCCGGTATTTTGCAGATTTTAGAACCATTTCCCTATGCAATCTCCTTTACAAAATCATTGCAAAAGTTATAGCAAGAAGGCTTAAGCCCTTCCTTGACCTGGGTATCTCTCAGGAGCAATTTGGCTTCCTTAAGGATCACCAAATCTCTGAGCCAATTGGTATTCTTCAAGAGGTACTTCACTCAGTCAAGTCAAGGAATCTTTGTGCCTTTGTTCTTAAGCTTGACCTTTCAAAGGCCTTTGACCGGGTGGACTGGACATATGTCAGACTGATTCTTATTCAAATAGGAGTTCCTCTCCTCACAGTGAACTGGATTATGGGATGCCTTTCTTCAATCAATTCCGCGGTCTTGGTCAATGGCACTCCCTCTTATTTCTTCCCTGCTTCCCGTGGTATTCGCCGGGGCTGCCCCTTATCCCTCCTCCTCTTTATCCTTGTCATAGAGGGCCTTAGTCTGCTTATTCGGGATGCTGATCCAATGGTCTAATCAAAGGTATACATATCTTTCCCTCCCTTGCTCTTTCTCACCTCCTCTTTGTTGACGATGCGATCTTGATGGGATCTGGTACTCTCCTTGATTGGGCTGCTTTTGAGGTAATTCTTGAAACTTTCTGTAAAGCTTCAGGTATGGTGATTAATGTTGATAAGTCTTGTTTCCTTCATTGCAATCTTGATGAAGCCTGTCATAATTCCCTAGCTGGAGCTTTCCCTTACAGAATGAAGCCTCTTCATTCTGGTTTCACTTATCTTGGCTTCTTTTTAAAACCTCTTGGGTATCAGGTCAATGACTGGCTGTGGATTATTCAAAAAGTGGAAAAAAGGATCAGTCACTAGACTTTCCAGTACCTCTCCCTTGGAGGCAGATTGGTTCTTGTTAACTTTGTGTTATCCAGCATCTCGGTTTATTGGATGAATCTTGCGCCTCTCCCAGCCTCCATCCTACAGAAGCTCAGAAGTCTTATGTTCAATTTTCTTTGGGGATCTTCAGATATCAACAGAAAGTACCATTTGGCTTGTTGGAAAAACCTCTCATGGCCCAAAAAATATGGGGGCTGGGGTATTAAAAACCTCCTCTGGTTTAACATTTCATTGCGCCTCAAAAATCTATGGAGAATTCTACATTCTGATGGTCTGTG
>LPNX010233140.1:45626-67978 GCA_001517045.1 Pseudotsuga menziesii
GTCATTCTCACTAAATATTTGAAATGTACACCGGTAATAGATTGGCTCAAAAATAAACATTTCAATACGCGTTGTGCCTCTATCTTCTGGAGAGGTTTCGTGCAGATCCTTCCTTGGTTGAGATCCTATTTAGCTTGGTAGGTGGGGGATGGAAAAAATATCCTCCTTGGAATATATCCAATTGTTGGTATTCAATCCTCACTCAATCTGCCATAGGATATGAGAACATATTTGGAAGATCTGAATATTTGCTCGCTTTCATAGGCTCGGAACACCCTACAGTTTTCAAAGAGTTACTGGTTATCTGTTGATGACTTATATTTTGGGGGATCTTACCATTCTATTTGGAATAATTTTATCAAGGATCTTCAAGGAGCTGGCATCCGCCTTACTGACTGTCCTAATTCTCTTTTATGGTCTTATGATAATTGTCGTGGTTCTCTTACTGCCAAAGCCGCATATGACAGCATTGTTTGTACTCAATCTCCACCGGCTGTATCACATGATGAATCCTTCCTTTGGAACAGAACACTTCCCAGCAAAATCTCTTGTTTCATTTGGCTCACCCTCCAGAATAGGATCCTCACGTGGGAGAATATTCAAAAAAGAGGTGTACAAGGTCCATGGATCTGTGTTCTCTGCTGTTAGAAAGATGAGACAGTGGAGCATTTATTTATAAGCTGCTGTGTATGGAGAACGGTTGTTGTACATGTTTGCGATCTCCTTAACCTCAATGATTTTTCTCCTGCATTTTCGATCGGTGTAATGATCAATAACTGGATTTCAAACCTACCAAGAAATTCGTATTTGCAGTCCCTTCCTCACCACATGATGTGGATTTTTTGGAAAGCTCGCAATCGGGCCATTTTTTAAGGAGAAAAAAGGACTGTATATAGTTTGATTCAGTAAGTTATCTCTACTATCCGTGCTTTTTCTATTCATGCTGTCACGAAGAAGCGGCGTGACAGGCTTATTGGCAGGGCCCCAGTTTTGATCTTTCCTTGTGGTTTTATGGATGGTGCCTCCAACTGTATGATTGCTGGTGCAGGTTACTGTATTTTTATAAATGAGTCTCATCACTTGGAGTTCTCGCTGGGGGTTGGATATGGCACTAACACTAAGGCAGAATTGCTCAGTTTGTGGGCTCTTCTCCTCACCTCCCAAATGATGGGGATCCCTCTTGCCCATGTCTATGGTGATTCACAAGTAATCATCAGCTAGGCTCGAGGATCGACTGCAATCTCCCCACCAGAGCTCATGCATTGGTGTAGGGAGACAAAAAATCTCTTGGTCAGTTTTCAGGACCTGTCAGTCTCCCACATCTACCAAGAGCACAATCGGTTGGTTGACCGCCTCTCTAAAACTACGCTCTCTCTTCCTCAGGGCTTTGGCAGTTACAAGGAATTTTTTGAGAACCATTTGGTTTCTCAGGATACTTTTCAGCTTTTTTGAGATGATTAAGTGATTGCTTTCACTCTTATACTTGATTATGTTTTGATAGAGAGAACTCATTTGGATTGTTGTTTCAGCTCCTGTTGACGCTCGGTAGATGTGGTTGTATAGACAGGTCTCTCTTTATGATGAGACAGTTTCTCTGATGGGATCACTCATATTGTGTTTTTCGCCTTTCCCCCTGGCGATTACTCCTTGCTGATGTTTGATGTAACCCACTTATCGGGAGATTGTATGATGTCCTTTGATTCTACATATGAATAACAAGGCAGGCTTTTTTCTTTCTGAAAAAAAAAGGTAGTCTAACGGTTAACCATTTCCCCAGCCATTAGATAAGATCGACGACTTCCTTTATTGTGCACCAAGATTCCTTTATTTGTGCATCAGGAAAACTCTTGTTGCCCAGAACCAATCCAGTTTAAGGTAAAAAAGCGAAGATCTTAGTTTTTCCCAGTGAAAAAGAACAACATACAGTTCTCTTTTTGTATGCAACCCTCTGGTCAAATCTGAGTTATTCAATATCTTGATTTTTTAGGATGGTAAGCCGTGGGTTGTAGGGCTAAAATTTAGCATTAACTAAATATTGTTATATTAAAAATATATAACAATACATTGTGCATTTGTGCAAAAAATTTGACACTCTTGAATTTATGTAAGACTTAATATATAAAATACATTAAGTATTTTACTGAAATTTCATATAACAGTGCAAAAATTTTGATAGTCTTGAATTTATGAAAAAAATTTGACAGTCTTGAATTTATGTAAGACGTAAAATGAAAGGTATGAAAATTACAAAACTGTCATCAAATTTTAGCTTGACAGGCACAATAGATTTGAAATTCCAGGCCTGTTTAAATGTATCGATTATGTATTGATGTCTTTGTGACATCAATGTAGTGGGTACAATTTCGATGGAATTTTTATTATCATTTCAATGCAATGGGTACAATTTCGATCGAATTTTTATGAACATTTCAATGCAGTGGGTACAATTTGACTATGGAGTTCATGGAATTGGATGGGATTGCATTGGGTTTTCATTTGGCTTTTATTTGATCACAGGTTTATTATTTGGTGAGATTTCTCACTGGAATTGTTCGACTAGAAAAGTTGCAGTCTGGTACATGGAGGGAAATTGGGGTTCAATCTTGTGTTTACAACCTAGAGTTCTCGATTTCTTGTGGATGGGAACTGCAGTCTATGTTTCAGTGTCCTTTGCATTGAGAGTTCCTGTTTGGTGGGGTTTCTTGTTTAAATTGTTGAACTGGAGAGGTTGTGTTATTTTGGTTGGTCAAGGGAGATTGGAGTATGTAGTTGGAAAGTTGCATTTTGGACCTGGGGTTTTGATTCGCTAGTGGAGGGGATTTCCAGGTTTGTGTTTTGACCTAGCTGGTCGAGGATCTAGGACGCTCTGCGTTTGACAGGTATATTAGACTCTGTGTTGTGTAATGTAGTTGATTGATTGGATGGAGACAAATAGACTTAGTTTTGCTGATACAATTGATTGTTGTGTGGAGTAGGAATTTCCCATTCCCGAATCACAAAAAATAAAATGTTTAAAGTAGTAATTTGTAAACTATTATTACCAGGTTGAAGTTTCATGAATTTAATAATCATTATTGAACATTTTAAACAGTTTTTAATACCATTTCAGTGATTTCACCCATCACGCAGCCAAGCTGGACATAGGCGCGAGTTGAAACAAGCTGGAGCCTGGCCACCGGCAAATTGGCAGTGGTAGCTGGGACTTTGGGAGCCTGGGATCACTACGAATTGAAATAAGTGAAGCAAGAACTGGTGAATGTGATTCAGCTAAGCAAAAAAATGAAGTTACAGGTATGTACACTATTTTATCCATCTTATTTTGGATTTCAAATTTGTTTTTTAGGGCTTCCCATGGCTTCATTTAAAGTTTAGAGATGGATTTATTAATATGAACTTAGCGGCCCGCTGGTAGTTGTCTTGGGATCTACACTGTGGTTTCTCCATGGATGGTTACAGTGTTTCAGAGCCGAAAGTTGTGAGATGGAATGTAGATTTGTTGGGTTAAGGGTTTTGGTGGATAAATTTAAAGGTGGAGGTAGCTCTTCCCAATGAGAGGATCCTAGAAGTGTAGGCAGAGTCATTAACTCTTGTGGGTAGAGTTCCTCTAGTGGTGGGTGAAGATCATTGTGTAGAGCATAAGCTACAAGCATATCTTATGAACTTTTTGTTTTAAAATATTGGAATTTGGGGTCCTCTAAGGAGTCCTGAAACTCATTATATAATTTTCCTGAAACTCATTATATAATTTTCCTGTATGATAAATTTCATAATATAATTTGGTTTCCAATTTTAGAAAACTAAGTTATGTATGGAAGTTAACCCATTATTTTTCATGTCTACTTGTAAGCAAAACCGTAGTCAAGAAGTTTATTGGGGTAAGATGAGTTTAGAGTTTGGATAGTAATAAGTATGAATGGTTGGATTATGGATACAAACAGTTTGGGCGCCATTGTTGGGATAAGGCCCATCGCCCAACCTTCCATCTAAACCATGAATTTGATGGTATTCTAGGAGACATTTGATTTTAAAAGGTGGAATATGATGGTAATATGTTTAAATGTGTCATGAATTATGGTTACGTAGATCTAGGCTTTTCCCGTGGACACTCCATTCATTTAAATTTTTAAGGATTCCAAATTTCCAAGTCATTTCAGGATCTTGAAAATGGGTAGAAACTTGGAGATTTACCTAAGCCTTTATATAGTAAAATTCCAAGATTCATGATAAAACATACATACTCAAAATATTGTCAAAGTTTTATGTAAAAGTGGTGAACCTTGGTCCCTGATATCTTTGAAGTTTGAATCGATAAGATTGATATTATAACCTTAATCAGGTAAAAGATGGATTTTATAACCTTGATATTATTTCTTTGATCATTGTTTCTAGTTATTTCTTCTCTAGTGATGGCATTGATGGTTGGTGTACCCTCTCTAATAAGCAGTCTTGGCTCAGAGTTCACTACCATTGTATTCCACAAGTTGGCCTCGTCAACTTGGGCATGTTGGTTAGGCCTGTTGGTTCGCTTCGCTATGGTTTTTCATCTCCCGAGTCCCTAACCACTAGTGTTTGTCTTCGTTTATGAGCACCCTTTGGAGTTTGGACTTATATTACCTTTCGCTGCCTTTAAACCGTCCCTTAAAAGGAATGAATTAGGAATGCATAGTATTAAAAGCATGCAAAGTCTTTTAGCATGAGAGGGCAAGGTAATCTTTTAGCCATAACATCTTGATTATCTTTAAGACCCTAGAAAATAGTAGCAAATTTGACAAGTTGGGATTTCATATCCATAGTCCTATCATATACAGGTAAAAAAATATAATATGACTATATGACATTATGAATCCACCCTTTGGACTTGTATTACCTTTGGTTGCCTTTAAACCGTCCCTTAAAATGAATGAATTAGGAATGCACACTATTAAAATCATGGAAAAGGCCAGAAGTAAGACACAAACCAAATAAATGGAATCCATGCAATTAATTACACAAATTCATTTTCAAACCAGATCCATTTACCAGAAAAGCGATGGATGGAAATCCATAATCAATAGAAATATAGTTAGATAGTAGATCTATTTACTAGAAATCTATTTATGTTAGATAGTAGATTTAGCCTCTGCTGCCGAATTTAAATAGTAGATCTTCATCTAGCCTATGCTTCTGAAGTTTACTACATGATTGACTCAATTAACAATGCTTGCTGAGTGACCTCCAGGTTTGCTACATAGTGACTCAATGAACAATGTTTACTTAGTGACCTTGTAGGTTCCTCTCGGTGAGGTGATTTAAATACCCTGCTTGGTGAGGTGATTTAGATACAATGTTTACTTAGTGAGCTTGTAGGTTCTTTTCAGTGAGGTCACGGGTGATTTAGATACTAGCTTTCAACTTCTTTCATTATGTTTATAGGTTTTTAGATATTATCTGAGATTTTGGACTTGCTTGACCAGATCACTAAGTGTAACAAGTGTAAGCAGGGATTCATTTCACTGTCCTCTTATATTTTTATGCTTAATAAATGAATCTTGATTAAGATTTAAATAACCTTCACTTAAAGAGTGGATAAAGAAATAGGTAAGATTTTTATTTTTTTTCATATCAATTTTTTTATTAATAGTATTTGTTTTGTGCTTATATTAACTCTACCAATCTGGTATGAATAATGGATATACAATTATATATTTTAGGCTTTGTTTAATAGCTAACTATCTTTGGTTGTGCCTATTGATATTCACAGGCCACTTTACTTGTGGCTCTGCTAATTTACTTATTTTAATTAACGCTGATTATTCAATGTTGTTTACTGGTTTGTGATGGGTTTAGTCCATATCCAAAGGTCATACTAAGTATTACATGTTAATCATATATTTGGTATGTTGATTAATTTGTGTGGGTAATGTTCGGAAAGTATCACAGGTTAATCATATATTTAGTATGTTGATTAAAAATAATGAAAATAATTGCAAAGCAATTAATTTTTAATAAGATTTCTTTATGTTCTAGACATGATTTTTGTACTTATAATTAAATCTCTATATTTAATATATTATTTTTCTTATTTATTCATTAAAAAATACTAATGAAAAGAGCGAATAAAAACTAGTTTATATCTGTCTTTTTACAATAGCTTATTTTTATAATAAGTAATCATATATCAAATGGTCAACCATATAGGTTATAATTTTTTCTTAATCAAATAGACATAATATCTAATACAAAAATATGTATAATCATGTTAAAAAAATTAGGCATTTGGAATATTTTCCATACATATCCAAGTAATATAAAAATTGAAAGCACGACCTGGAGCCCCAACACGTTCTCCAATTCAATAATTTCATTCATGGACATTGAACATGGGACCAATACATATTGAAAGATAATCGTTTGCTCTTTATCCATCAAATCTTGAATTCGTAGTTAGGGGTTTGAGAACACCACATCATAATTTGTTTGTTGTCTTAACTTAATTATTGGCTATGTTTCTTAACCAATGACCACTACCATGGATATTCTTATATTTTTGGGATTATAGAGATTGATCTTTATCTCCAAAAATGGAGAGAATAATACCAATAGCACAGAGAGAAACAAAACGTTACCCAGTTCCAAAGCATGCTCCATGTGGTTTGGGACCTGGGTCCATCCCAAATTTAGAAGGAATAAATCTCTGCAATGTTTTTCATGAAGCAAGAATATATTATTAATGTATTTGCAACATTTCATAGGAAAGGGTTAAAGAGTTAACCTTCCCTTGAACTTATCGAGTTAGAGAAGCAATAAATGTAATAATAGATATTGCCAACCTCTTTTATGGCTTCCACCAATTTAAGCTGTTGAAGTATTTGATTTCTAAAGTGGTGTAATCCTGCAACTGCACTTATGACAACATCAACCTACTTCAAGGCTTCCACAAGGCTTTGGAGATCCTCAAATGAAACTTGCACATAAATATACATTAGCCTCGCTTTCTCCTTTTCTTTCTTTGTGAGCAAGTAATATATAGATTGCAATGCTTATACCTCTAAAAATTTGGCACCATCCTGTTTGAAGGAGAGAAACATGTGCACCTTCTCAATGTCACACGTGACTTCTATCCTGCATAGAACGAAAGTAGGGTGGCCTAATGCTAAGATGGATTTTACAAACCTTCTACCAATGTATCCAGTAGCACCCACTATTAGAGCTCTGCTCTTAGCCATCTCCAGCTACTCTTCAGTGTTGCGAGGAACAGAGTGATACATATATATATAAAAGAAGACAAGCCTAGAGATTTCCCTAATCAAGTGAAGGTAATGGTTACTGCCATATAAAGTTGAGACACATGAGTGAAGAAAAAGGTCACTAGGAGGATTGGTTTCATGTTTTGTTGAGATGAGGATGCCTTCATGGTTTTAATATGAACTTAGCCCGCTAGATCCCACTAGAAATATGAAATCCATATTTTTTCTTTCCTCCTTGAGTTTATCAATTACAAATAGTTGTGGAGTAATCCATATCTAAATAGTTCCTCGATGGGCCCTCAAGGCCCCCAATTTGAAGCCTAGATCCAATAGACCTTGTTCTCATTGGATTATTGTTGTTGCTTTGAGTGACCATTCTCATTCCACAAATTTGATACCTCTCGCTAGATTAGATACCTCTCGGGGGGTTAGGTAAACATAATAAAATATGTGTTAATTTCAAAAGTTGATTCATGAAGACCACAGCATGGCTGTGCGCTCTGGGAGACAAGTAGCGATCGATGTGAGCTTCAAATTTGAATCCTTGAGGGCCCGTTAAAAATTAAAGAAATGGACTTTTGAGCTATACTCCATAAGAGTGGTAGGATCCTAAAAAATAGTTAATTGATTACTATTTCTATGATTAATAACCCTAATCTAATCTATTTGTCGGCTCTATTACAACCAATGATATCATTGAGGTATACTGCATACTAGTAGCAGGAGTCACGACCTTAAAAAATAGTTAATTGGTTACTATTTCTATGATTAATATTCAATAAACCTATTGCAGCCCACGGGGTACCCAAATGTTGTGATAGTATTTATGATATTTTATTTATAAGTTACGGTTCAATAACAAAATACAATCAGGTGATATATTTGTACAACATTGTAAATAGCTATATTGCCATAATCTATTTCTCATCTTTGCTACAGCCAATGATATCTGGTATTGATTGGGTTTCTTGTGTTCTTTAGTTAGTACAATTATTTGATCATTACTCTCACTTAATGCATGAATATGTCATGGTATTTTTCTTATGCTATGTTTATGGCCTATGGTTTAGTTATTTTTATGTGTGCAATTATATGTTAATGCCCCTGTATATTCTATTTAGGCTATACCACCCACTACAAAGAATAAACCAAGCAACCCCCTATCCAAATAAAATGCCCAAATTGATAGGGGACCTAAGTCCCATCCACTTTTAGGTTATTCAAAAACCCAGTGTATATCCATAGACACTAGATGATAACCTTTCCACACCCTCCTAAGAACTTTTGGTGTAGGTTAAAGGGAAAAGGCCAACCCTCTCCTTGGTCAACATGCTTTTCTTAGCCCTTCACTCTACGTTGACATTTCTGCCATGCAGATTTAGTTAGGATAAAAATTTTCATTGTAGACATTTGATATATCTTCATATGATTGATGGGATTTTATAACAAGACAGATTGTGCGGATATTCCATAAGATTGGTGGAGGGATTTATAAACCTTGAAAGTGTGGCCAATATTTAGGGTTTGGATATAGTAGGTAGTTGTCACCCACTACATAACTGGAAATCATTAAAGTGATTGATGTAGAATTTTGATTTTGCATGCATTTTGAATATGGGTTGCTTCAATTATTTTAATATGGCTATAAAATGACATTTCCGTAATTAACTATGGGTTCAATAGAAATAGAGATCGAATGTGATTATCCCCTGTTAAAGTATATAGTCTTGTTCATACAGTCATATGATTTCTGAGAAAAACACCATTTGAATTAAGAATTTGCTTCTATATCTTAGGATTGTTTTCATAGATTATAAAGGCAATAAATGATTGTTCTATAATATTGTTCATACTATATAATTCGAGTTAAATCTCATTCAAATTTATATTTGGTAGCTTATTTAGGAATGTCTTCATAATTTACAAGGCATATAATAAAAATGTAATAAAATCTATGAGCCGACAACATTAAACTTACCTAAACATTGGATCATAGATCATTACTTTAATATTTCTCAGTATATTTTCATAACATATATCTTTATTATTAAACTTCACCATAGAAACTTGGTAGATTTAATGAGGAATGACACACTAAGAGACCTTTATTTATTTCGCGATCAAGCAATCAGTTAGGGAGCCCGCCTCTCTCTTATTGTAGGTATTTAGTTTTAGGATCTGATATTGGTTTTAAGTGTCAAATGAATTTTAACCTGAAACTAGTTTAAACCAATTTATCCATGTCCTGTGCATACCCAACAACCTTTTGTTGGCTTGGAATCATACCTATAATATGTAAACTAAGTACTTGCATTTTCATCCTCCTTTCCATCACCTGTATGAATCTGATTAATATGGTTTCTAGGAATCTTTGTAGTTCTTACATAGAATGAAATAGTTGTGCTCTTTTAAATAGAAAACAAGTCCATGAGATCACAAATTCTCAAGTTGGTGAAATATGAAAATCATTACAATATGGGAGGGAGAAGTACCATCTACAACATTAAACCTCCAAAAGGATTTGTTTTTGTAATGACTTGCTAGAACTCCTACCTCTAAGATACAACAAATGATCATTCAATTTCTGAAATAAGGCAAGGAAGATGTAGAATTATTTACGGAGCATAATATTTTTTGCTTGTAGGAATTTTTTTTTATAATATTTTTCCTTACATGTTTGTCTTTTTTTATTGTTTAGTTATGCAAAAATAAAAATCTGTTTAATATTTATTTTAGTATTTTTTTTAAATGGTTTCAGGTTATGAGATCTTATAGGCTTATAGACAAATTGTAGATATTCACAGACTTCTATTTCTCAACTGCATTTTTTATGGGTTTCTATGAGGATCATGAATGAATTTTTCTGCAATGTAATTTATTGAGAAGTAATGTCTAGAATTGGTCGACCTAGAAAACATGGGAGACAAACAACACTTGATAATGTATTCAACTTGAGACATCATGATGTACATGTTGAAGAAGATGTTGATTTTGAAAATGAAAAGAATATTGAAGAGGAAGGTCCTCTAAAAAAGAAAGGTAAAGGAGTAGGTACCAAAATATCATTCAAACCTGAATGGAAGTTAATGCACAAATGGGCTTATCCAATAATAGGCCCGAATGGTGATGAGCGTATTAAGTGTTTATGGTGTGTTAAATTCAAAGGAGATACACCATTTGCAAGGGAAGGTAGTAATACAATCCAATTAAGTGGATTAAATGTCCATGCATCATCTGAGGCTCATAAACGCTCGATTCAACTATTGGAATATGAATCGAGACAACCATGTTTTCCCATCCAAAAGCACATTGAACTTATGTTGGATGTTGAAAAATCCAGAATAATTAGCGCTATGGAAACTATGTATTTTGTGGTTGTAAAGGATTTACCTTTAGAATTGTACAAAGACTTGTGTGACTTGCATAGGTATAAGGAAACTCCTAATATGCCATTAACCAATGAATATTCTTCATATGTTAATATCACATCTAGTAAAGAGTTTTTAAAAAGGTTTATTGGGAAAAGTTAAAGGAAAAAAATTGTTCGAGTCCTTTTTATTCCATTCTAGTTGATGAAAGCACAGATAAAACAATGGAGAAACACTTGATTGTATATATTACATATCTAATGGATGGAGGGAGGGGTTCACGCATGAAAAAATTTATTCAACTTCTGAAAATAAAAAACAACACTGCACAATCCATGTATGAAGCATTATCGAGGTTATTATCTAAGATGAAGTTATCAAAACACAAAATGGTGGGTTTTGGGTCAGATGGAGCTTCATAAATGAGAGGAATCCATGAAGGTTTGTCAGTCAAGTTGCTTCGCGATGTGCCTCATTTGTTATGCATTCACTGTGTAGCACATCGTGAAGCCTTAGCTATAACAGATGCTTAAAATTATTTTCCTGAATTTAGTTATATTGATAAACTAGCCAATAAAGTATATTCATGGCTAGGAAAATCTTCAAAGAGGCATGGAGAATTTAAGAGTTTGTTGGACCTATTTCAAATTGAAAGGTTGCAAGTACTTCAAATTCATCAAATATGATGGCTTTCTAGGGGGCAGGTTATGAGCAGGCTTGTTAAAATCATGCCAGTATTGTCACAAGAATGGAAACATGATGATAGAAAGATGTATGAAATGGAAACAATATTCCAAGTTCAATTTTGCATTCATTTTTTTACTGATGTTTTGACTGAACTAAATAAGTTGAGTCAACAATTTCAAGAGGAACACATCGATATAACATCCATTGGCATGCAATTAGATGTCCTCATTGATCTTCTTCGAAGAAGATTCGTGCGAAACATATTTGGGGCTGGTTCTCAACATGTTTCAAATTTCTTAAAGAAATCAGAAAATGGAAATTTGGAGTTTATTGATAATATAGGTGTTTCACATGTCCATTTTTTAAGATTTGAACCTTTACCAAATTCGCTTGGGTTTGGTACTATGGAAGATAGCATTCACTTAGGAAAATCATTTATCCAAAAGTTAGTTGATTGTCTCAATGATAGGTTTACAAATTTTCTGACATTTAATGCAGCAAAACGTTTTAGTCCCCGTTGTTACTTTGAAGAAGAGAATGAAAGAGATTCTAAAACAAGACGATGGTTGTTATGTCTATGTGAAAATTTTGATACTGGAAACTCACCTATAATTGATACTGAAAATTTTGAAGGTGAAATGGAAAGTTTTGTTGTCACTTTACATCAAGCATATCCAAAGAAAAACGTGTTTGGAGCATGGGAGCAATGCAGAGGTGAACCAGAGTGGTGTCATTCTTTCCAAAATTTGATGAAATTGTGGCAAGTTGTTTTGATTCTTCCAGCAAGCACTGCTAGTTGTGAAAGAGGATTCTCTAAGTTGAATCGTATAAAAAATGCTGATAGATCAATACTTTGTTTAGAAACCTTAGACACTTTAATGTTTTTATCTCTATCAACACCTAAAGAGTTGCATGAGGTTGATTGGAATGTAGTTTATGAAACTTGGAAAAAAATGAAGTTGCGACGACCTCTTCCACTAGGATGAGTGAGATGATGATGATACAACGTTTATATCAATATTGTAAATCCTAACTAGTTCCCCCGGTGGTACCCTCTGTAGGACAGGGCTTTGGTTTGAGCATGCTGGTAGTTGCGGATTTTTAGTTCGATACAAACATGGTGGAGAAAACACCACAAATTCTATGCAAGTGGTAATCTTTTATATATTTAGATTTCTTATCATTCTGTATTTTTGGACAGTCACAACTTCTCATAATACATGAAATATTTATGTTGAGTTTTTACCACCATGATACCTTCAGTTCCTATGTATATATTGGTGTTGTGTTGGACTCAAATAGACCTTGGTTGCAACTATATATGTTTGGCTTGTTTGACTTGGATATTAACTGTGGACTTTTTTGGCCTGTGGTTTTTGCTTATGGACGTGTTGGTTGTAATGTATATGTTTTGATGCTACTGTATATTTCTTATACAACTGATATGTTTTGATACTCCATCTGTTTTTATATTGTTGTATATGTTTTGATAATGTTGTGTTTTTCTATTGGTGTATATTACTTATACAGCTGACCTTGTCGTCATGCTTCATATACTTTAATAATAAAGAGTATATAGTTGTTATTTTGGAGAAAAAAAGTATATAGATATTCTTTGGGAGAAAAAAAATTCCGCAATAACACATGTATTGAGGTTAGGCAAAGAATGTGTTTATTTGTGGAAATAATTAAAAATTGATATGTTTAGTTCTATTTATTTTTCCATATACTTTTATTTGTTTTATTTATTTTTTCATATAGAACATGCTGAATTTTTCTTGATCTATTTTTTCATTTTATTGATGTATATTACTTATACAGCTGACCTTGTCATCATGCTTCATATACTTTATCAATAAAGAGTATATAGTTGTTCTTTGGGACAAAATAAGTATATAGTTGTTCTTTGGGAGAAAAAAAAGTTCTACAATAACACATGTAATGAGGTTAGGCAAAGCATGTGTTTATTTGTTGAAATAATTAAAAATCAATATGTTTAGTTCTATTTATTTTTCCATATACTTTTATTTGTTTTATTTATTTTTTCGTATAGAGCATGCTGAATTTTTCAATTTATTTTTTCATATACTTTTATTTGTTTTATTTATTTTTTCCTATAGAGCATGCTGATTTTTTTTATAGTAAAACCTTAGATTTTTTATAGTTCATTATTATTATTGATTACATTATAAAATCATATATGTTCTATCTTTATTAGAATAATATCTTGCAATAGTTGTGTATGATAAGGGATCCCCTTGTTTCTCTATATATGTGACGACAAATAAGTTTGTTTCGGTATGATCATATTGTTAAAGATAGTGCAACTGGGAGACCCATTCTCACGGAGGATGGTACCCTAGTAGGTTAATTAAGGCAGAGTAGGACCCTAGAAGGCACCCTAGGGCCCCCAATAGTCTTCTAGGGTTATTGGTTTGGGACCAAGCAGGTTGATTCCATGGTAAAGTCCCTAACATATGGTTAGGGCCCCTATATGTCACTAGGGTATTTTGTTCTGGGACCAAACAGTTTCCTAGACAAAATGTCCAAGAATATCTTGCAGGTTGAGATAAAGACTTCCTGGTCCGGGATGAGGCATTTTCTTGGTTTGGGACCAAGCAGTTCTTGTAGGAGCATTCTTGGTTAGTTAACCAGGTGAATCTTGGTCAAGATTCACCTGGTTAACTTACCAAGAATGCTCCTGTAGGAACTGCTTGGTCCGAGACTAAGAATATGCCTGGTCCTAGACCAGGAAGTCTTTGTCTCAACCTGCAAGATCTTCTTGGACATTGTGTCCAGGAAACTATTTGGTCCTAGACCAGAATACCCTAGTGACATATACTTAGATGATGATGTGTGATTTCCTCTCTCCTAATTGGTTATTTCTAGGTTGTTTCTCAAGGGACTGACCACCCCTTGATGATGTCACTAGCACATAACCCTTAGGAGTAGTATTGAGGACCAAAGGATCACATCATCTAGTTTGGATCTTCTCCTTATACATCGATGATAAAAATATATGAAACAATGTACCTTGAGAGAGAGAAAATGTTAAATTCCTTGGTCTTGTTGGTCCTATGGGAAAAAGGGGTTGTTTGTCCACCTTTATTCTACACCTTAGTCTTGTGGGTAATTGGGTTGTCTTAACTTCTATTGCAACACCTTTGGTTTACTTTTGTTCCTTTATCTTTTACTTGGTTCTAGCGTCCTTTTTATGTGTACCTTTGATATGATGACTTTTATTTTATGGTTTTTATTCTTGGATCATTGGTACCCTATATTAAGTCCACTTAACTTTATTTTATGTTTTATTGATAACCACCTTAAAAGCTAGGGTTGAAGGAGGACCCTTCTAGATTTCCTTTCAAGTTATAAAAGAAACTCGTATCCTTCTTTGTAATAATATAAGTTAGATCTCAGCTCTATGTCAAGAAGTATGCTGCTAAGGTTTCATTGCTTAATCCCTCAGTTTTTTAGATTCAAGTTTAAGGTTGTCCCTTCTTTCTAAACTGTGACATTTTGTAGCTAACATGTGAATATGTCCCGTGATTGTTTTGGGTTGATTCAAATTTCTTTTTTAAGTTGTTGTTAATATGGACTGTGAGCTTCTCTTGGACTATAGCATGGGCGTCATTGTTTTAGGACTGCTAATTCTGTTTGTTAACAACCTTCACTAGCTGAGCCATGTTTGTATCCTCTCTACTGTTGGTTGTGAAGTGTCTTCCCTACTGACCCGTGATTGTATCCTCTATGCTACTGTTCATGAAGTGTCTTCCCTACTAGGCGTGACTGTATCCTCTCTGTTGTTGGTCGTGAAGTGTCTTCCTTGCTAGGCATGACTGTATCCTTTCTGTTGTTTCCGTGAAGTATTTCTCTTGAGCATGACTGTGTCATGTCACTGTTGGGTATGACTATGTTTCATGCCTTCTTAAGAACTGTTGCTAAAGCCCGATTAAATGATTGAAGTTTCTCTTCATGCTGATTAAGAATCTGAGATCTATATCCTTACTTGCTATAACCCTCTTAAGCTCTCTCTCAAGGTACGCCATTTGTTCATCTAGGTGAATTGTCCCTTCGGTGGCAATATTAGAACCTAAAATTATCTGAGGATAAGGCTGAACCAAAACAATTCTAGATTAGTATTGTTATTGTTCTTTAGTGTTGTTATTTCCTGTACTTTATTATTGTTTTTATCAGTTATAATATTGTTACTATACATGGAATTTAAATCATCTCAAGGACCAACTTTAACGCAGTGACCAGTGGAGTGTTAAAGTTGAGAGAGATGAAAATTATGTTTGAATTTATTGCAGCAGTATTATTTTGAATCTAACTTTGCTTAATTTTGTTTATGCATTAAAGTATAGTTTTTATGTCAAATCCTACTCTAACCCTAAACTTTAACACATATAAGTTTCATGGGTCAGTTTCAAGTAACATATCCTCATTATAATAATCATTCTTTTATGCTTGTACAATGGAAATTTACATCACACACTGCACAACAGTGGTAGAATCTACCTATTACTTGGAATAGAACAGTGGTAGAATATACCTATTACTTGGAATATAACCACTCCAGATGCCCAATATTAGTTGAATAGAAAATGAGCAGGTCATCATATTAACTCATTTCCTTTAGGAGGCTTGCAAGTTTGGAATCCATGGGTGCACCCATCAACATATTCACAGGATGTTTGGAATCCATTAAATTGTAATAAAGGTATGAAATGGGAATTAGAGGAAATTTCAACTCAAAATGGGCCTCCTAAAATGAATTAATAAAATAATAGTTAAAATAATAAAATAATATTTATTAATTTTGGAGGAAGAAAAGAAAAAAACTACTTTTTTGTTTGTATTTTTGACATATCTCCCTATGTTTTTACTCAAATTTTGATTGGGAGAGATCGTTGGATGCAAAATTTAATTCCGCATCCAATGAGCTCTCCCGATCGAAATTTGAGTAAAAACACAGGGATATATGTCAAAAATACAACAAAAAAAGTAGTTTTTTTTATGATACCTATCCCCAAATTTATATTAAAAAAGTGTTTAAGACCTATACGGTATTTCAAATTTAAATAAATTTCATTGGCTAACACATGACGACATGGAATTTGAATAAAAGTTAAAAGGCCGATTTTGAGTTGAAATTTCCTCTAATGTCACTTTTTTCCAGGTTAATGGCCTTTGTAGTCCAAATGTAAATAAGGTGGTTAATCTATGCCCAATTATTACTATGTTCATCGAGTTGACAATAGATGTAATTGAAGACATAAATATGCAGGATTAAAATCCATTGAGTTGTGGAGTGGTTGTTTAACAAGCTCAATTATGTGCAAAAATATGGTGATCTAGCTCTGAGTATGTCCTTTTTCTTAGATTTATTTTCATGGTAAGTTTTTTTTTCTATGTACATATGTATCTAAAACAATGTCTTCCAGGGTTTGGTTTCAATTTTCAACATATTCACAAGAAGTTTGAAATCTATTAAATTCTAATAAAGCTATGATATAGCACTTTGTCAATTGAAATTTATTTATAGAAAATGAGCAGGACATAATATCCACTCATTTCCTTCAGGAGGCTTGCAAGTTTGGTTTCACCCATCAACATATTCATAGGACGTTTGGAATCCATTAAATTGTAATAAAGGTATGAAATGGGTCATTTTTTCATTTGGATTTTGTTATAGCATATGACATTTATTTTTGCACATTATTGTTTTCATATTAATATGACAATTTCTAATTTTTTCAAGTTAATGGCATCTGCAATCCAAATATAAATAAGGTGGTAACTGTATTCCCAATTATTACTATCTTCATCCAGTTGACAATAGATGTAATTGAAGACATAGAGACTGGGGCATAAAAACCATCGAGTTGTGGAGTGGTTGTTTAACAAGCTCAGTTATGTGCAAACATATGGTGATCTAGCTCTCGGTATGTACTTTTTCTTTGATTTTTTTTCAAGGTAAGTTTTTGGTTCTATGTACATATGTATCTAAAACAATGTCTTCCAGGTTTTAGTTTCAATTTTCAACATATTCACAAGCATGTTTTGGTTTGAATTTTCATCATATTCACAAGCAGTTTGACATCTATTAAATTCTAATAAAGTTATGAAATATAGCACTTTATCAATTGGAATTTATTTATAGAAAATGAGTAGGTCATCATGTGCACTCATTTCCTTAAGGAGGCTTGTAAGTTTGGTTTCACCCATCAACATATTCACAATACTTTTGGAATCCGTTAAATTGTAATACAGGTATGAAATGGGTCATTTTGTCATTCAGATTTTGTTATAGCATATGACATTTATTTTTGCACACTATTGTTTTTAGATTAATATAACAATTTCTTATTTTTCAGGTTAATGGAATCATCAGTCTAAATGGAAATAAGGTGGTTATTGTATGCCCAATTATTACTATGTTCATCGAGTTGACAATAGATGTAATTGAAGATAGAAAGATCGTGGCAGAAAATCCATTGAGTTGTGGAGTGGTTGTTTAACAAGGTGGATTATGTGCAAACATATGGTGATCAATGTAAATTTTTTTTTTAATGTACATATGTTTCTAAAACAATGTCTTCAGGTTTTGGTTTTTTGTGAAGATGAAAAAAGGTCTTGAACCTTCCATAAATTATGAGAGGCATTCCATCTGTAGTGAAAATGAAACTTAAAAATAAGGTCATAGATTTTACTCATAGAGATACCTTTATTGTACAAGTTTTAAGTTGTTTGTCATTACTTGTTAATTCAAGTTCAGTTACATATAAAACAATTGAGATCTTTATATATATATATATATATATATATATATATATATATATATATTTGAGTTTTGATATTCATTTACATTGTATATACTGAAATTTTTATATATTATCACATTTTCAAATGAAAAGAATGAAATATTTTTACACTTCAACATTGAAGAGTTTAATCTTTTAGAACCCTTCAAAGTGAACTAGGACCCTGCCCTTCAAATTTGATCCCTGATAACATGCTAATAATATCATATAAAAATACAAACGACCATTACCTAAACCTTATCGAATCCTCCAAGTCAAGAAGGGCGAGCCATTGAGATTTGAACCGTACACGAATGCAAAGATGAAAAAGGCATAATTAAATAAAACCTACACAGTGCAAAGACAAAATGGCTGCAACAAAAACATGCAAAAGAGGGTATTTTGATGGGAGTAAGCTATCTACCCGACAATTTGCACAGGGTCCACCTACTGTCGTCCAATGATAGCTTACTCCATTACTTCTTTTCCACGAGACTAAGATTCTGAACTCAAACTCAAGGAGAAATTTTTACCTCCACGCGGTACTTAGGTTGATTGTGTTTCCTTAAATTATACATCTAAATTATTGAAGAAACCCTAATTAGAAATCTATGTAAAAAGAACTGTGAAAGACACAAAGTAAAATCAAATTATCTTTTCATTCTACTGCAAACAGAACCGAAAAAAGTAAATATATTGAAAAAATAAATTAAATATATGGATCACTCCATCGTTGTTTTTATTTTTATGGATCCTTGGGATTGTTGTTATTATTAGTTTTATGATGGGATCATTGTTATATTAAGATATGGGATCAATGTGAATAAAATATGGGATCCTTGTAATTAAAATATTAGATCAATGTTTCTCAAGGGTCGCTGGAATTGCTTGCCATTGTTGATATGGCGAATTGTTGTGATGGGTCTTTTGAAGGTTCTAGATTACATGAATTAAAACTTATACATCTAGTAAGAATTGATAAATATTTTAAAATATAATAACGAATTTGATTTTGCTTAGTCTCTCTCAGTGTTCTGTTCACATGGATTGCTAATTAGGGTTTCTTGAATATTTTGAGTAAGGTTTCTTCAAAAACACAATCAGCCTTAGCAGGCCAGTTGGAGGAAAAGATTTCTTGTTGAGTTTGAGTTTCCTCCAAATATGGATCAGGTAATGCTTGTTCAGAATTGGGTGGGTCTTAGTCTCACCTAAAAGAAGTACGGAGTAAACTATCACTAGACGGCGTCAAGTGGGCTCTGATGCAAATTGTCGAGTAGATAGCTTACTCCATTTCGATTAGGCAAACAATATTTAGCATGCTGCAGAGAATTTAATGTGGCTGCAGTATGATTGATGATTGTTAGATTTTAATCTGCTCAAAATTCAACAATCATCAAACATATTACAGCAGCCTCATTAAATGCTCTGCAGCATGCTAAATATCCTTGTTCATGTTGCGATTGGCCAGGTAAATCTTTAAAAAAAAATATTCATATGCTCTCGTTCACGTCACCACTCACGGGATGAATCTTTACCTCTAACGTTGGATTCCACACGACTTTTTCATTGAGCAGTGTGTTGTTGGGTTACGGGAAACAGGTGCTTCGAGACTTGCGAGGTATCATTGGTAACTGGAAGACTGATTTAATGGAAGCCAATGGTACAAGGGAATATTCGAATGATCCATTCAGTTGTTGTTCAAGGACCTGGAAGTTTCCACTGATCGCCTGATTCACCTCTATTCAGTTTTTGTTTATCGAAGCAACCGGGCGAATATTTTTCATTTTAAATAACGATATGTGTCGTTTAATAGAATATTAAAATCATGAAGAATTTTATATTTGATTATATATATATTTTTAAAAGAGTTATACTATATATATTTTTAAATCAAAGTATACTTAAATTTTCATAACAACTAAAAAAAATGTTTTATAATTAAACAACTAATCAATTTTACATAACCCCCCTCAAAATCGAATTTCTCATTAAAACACCCTATTACACCGGCAACATAACAAAACCCTATTACAACTCACAAAATTACTTTTCTTTTCCAATAAGGATATTAAAGTTTCATAAATCTTATTACCAATATTAAAATGTCATAAAAACATTTTTTTTAAGTGGGAAGCTTTAGTTACATAGAATGATATAAAATATTAAAATGTCATAAATTTAATTATAGATATTAAAATGTTATAAAAATAGGAGTTTATTAACCAGGCACTATCATATCACGTCTACTCATATTGGGGGTTTGAGTATTCTTATAAACCTGAAAATTATATTTGTTAGTATTAAGGGGTCAAGGAGGGATTTTTAATTTGACATAGGAATACAAAATATCGGGAGGTATTTGATTTCTGTGGGATGAGGAAGAACCTCCAAATCATGGGTTCAATTCATACCTCCAAATCATATGTTAGATTAATATTAGTCCTAGTTTTTGCCAAGAAATAACTTCCAAATAACCGGCTAGGTTTATGCCTCCAAATCATGGGATGGATTCATATCATTCATAACTTTTGCTAAGGAGTAACCACCAAATCATGGGTTGGGTTTATACCTCCAAATCATTGAACTTATAGATTCTTCCTTTTTTCTAAAATATTTTTTTAGGTTGGGGTTTAGGTGGGTATTATGATTCAATGAAACCTTGCTCCACTATAACCAAGAAAAGTGAGATCAATCTTTCTTGGATGTCTAGACCAAGAAAAGTTAGATTAATCTTTCTTAACTAATTATTTATTTCAACTTTTTGTACTTTTCTTTAACATTTTCATATTGCTAGTTAGGAATAGTTGTTAGAATGAGTTATATTTTGCACATTCATACTTGTGATTTCAGTTCTTATATGCAAGGTATTCGTATTAATATTGCATTGGAAATTACATGAACATATGTGAAAATCAAAATCATTATTTACATACTCTATGTGTTATCATTACCATGAAATTATATCATATAAGTTTCACCATTTGTGTATCTTTATAACATTGCATGTTTGAAACTTAACAATGTATATTTTTTTCTCTCCTGTAAAGGTAAAAAAATGTAGATATAACCCAAAAAAAGGTAATTAAATGTTGTTAATTCCCTTGATTGCAAGAATAAATGTAGAGGAAGTGGAGGAAATTCATTGCATCTTGTGAATGACATAATCCAAGTTATGCACATGATCATATCGTGTTATTGGAAAGTAAGAGAAATTTGTCTATGTTCATTTGAGTTCAAACATCAATGATGTTTGTTTTGATAGGAAGGTAGGGAAGTCCATCCATGGAAGGGTTTCAATTTTTCATTTTTATGGATTTTAATTTATTAAACTTATAGAAAACATGAGCTATGTATGTCTATACTTGTATTTACATGATATAAAATTAGTAGATTGGTAGGCTATAGTGTGAAACATTTGTAATTCTCATATTTTCTAAGAATTGCATTAACAATAAGACTATCAGAATTTTACATTATTTATTACATTGATCTCTTGATTGGGCTGTCTTTCACTCCCCATTACTATTTTGTTGGGTATTTCACTATCCAACACTATAAATTGATCACTCTCCCATACAATCCCAGTGAGATCATTATTAACATTATACTATTATTTTATTTAGCATCTTGTTTGTTTTTATTAATATGTGTAAGGGCTCTTGTTTGTTACAACTTGATAATATGATATAAAGGGGGTATTAAAAATGGGTTGATAAAAATGGATACCTATAGTATATGGTGAAAGTAGGAGTTTTCTTAATTGGAAAGCTATATTGGGAGGGGAGTTCAAGAATACAATTTTAAGAGGCATTTTTCAATATTTAGTGAAATTAGGGATATTCTTTAATATCCTATGAACGATCATGCTATGCAATAAGTTCATTGAGTGAACCCCCTATGTATAAAAAGTAGTTTGGTTTTTAAAAGTATACATGATGGTGTAGGATTTAAATGGAAAGTTTTCTTTGTATAAAATTATGCTCGCTAGGTATAAACATTAGTGTATAGCAGTAATAATTACATTAATAATATTAATATGTCTTAATTTGTATATTTAGCACATTTTAGAGGAAAAATCAATATCAATGTGCTAAAGATAAGCTTCTTATCATATTTGATACATTAATATATTAATGCAGGTATTGCTACTTACTAGTAGGCACTTAGGGACTGTTACCACCTAAGTTGTACTTAGTGGTTTTCTATCAAGTGAGCCTGGTGAACCGGACAGGGATAACTTGTTCGGACTTCAGAGAGCCTTCAGT
>LPNX010233171.1:3281-35471 GCA_001517045.1 Pseudotsuga menziesii
AGAGAAATGCAGATTCTCTTATTACCCTTGGCATTGTCAACCTTTGGTCATATTTCATTCATATCCCCATGTTAAGCTTGATTGACAACTTTTAATTTTTTAATGTCTCAAATTGAATGAGTAGAGAGCCATGGAGATTAACTGGATTGTAACTATTTATTGGTTGATGGAAGCAGGTAAAGGTTACAGATTCATTCGATACATTTATTGTTACAATCAAATAATGGTTCAAATGGAAATGTCAAAACCCTGGTCAATGAATTTTAATTGTTTTTTAAATTTTTTTTAACAAGCGTCGCTTAAGCGACGGTTCTACTTGTCGCTTAAGCGACGGTTAATGGTTATATCCGTCTCTTGTCCGACGGTTTTTCAAGCTTTTATGTAGTATTTTTTTTAAAAAATATTAGCTAACCGTCGCTTTTCCGACGCCTTTTTTGGATCTCCGTCGCTTATCCGACGGTTGTAGGTGTCGCATATCCGATGCCTTACGTTGATATTCGTCGCTTAAGCGACGGTTATGAAGGCTTTTTAAATTTTTTTTTTCTACCGTCGAAAATATTCTGTCGCTTAAGCGACACTTTACATTTAAGCGATGGTTACATAGGTGTCGCTTAAGCGACGGTTATTTAAGTGTCAGCTAACCGACGCCAAGTTTCCGACGCTTAAAAAAAAATCAAAGTGTCGTACATGCGACAGAAAAGTGTCGAAAATCCGACATGACGGCCGTTGGATTTTTGGTCAAAATGTAGTAGTGACTCAAGTACATTACAAATACATCCTGGAATAAACATCAGGTTACAATACATAAGAAATACAAGTGAATACATTCCGAAGTTACATATACATCAACACTCCCTCTTAACTAGGAAGGTATTCTCTCGACACAATTTTCAGCACAAGTCTTCTTCTCTGTATCATCTGGGTCATCGTCAAGTTCTCGTCATCTTCATCTTCAAGTCAGCTTCATCTGGATTTGGATCATCGCTCAAACTGGATCATCATCACTGGATCATACTCGATCTAGATCATCACTGGATCTGTATCATCATCACTAGATCTGGATCATCACTGGATTTGGATCACCATCACTGGATCTGGATCACCATCACTAGATTTGGATCATCGCTCGATCTGGATCACCACTAGGTCATCATCGCTAGATCTGGATCATAGCTCGATTTGGATCATCACTGGGTCATCATCATATGTGCTATTTCATGATTCTTCTCGTCACAGGAAGTTCTATGGATCCAACCCTTTTTCATGCTGGGTGTAGGCCTACCTCCTCGTAGGTCTTTGGTAACCCTTACATCTGACCTACTCATCAGAATGGCTAGCACTCACATCTGACCTTGACTCATTAGAAAGGCACAGCACTTACATCTGACCTTGAATCGTAAGAAAGGTACTTAGTCCTATACTGAGGGTTCCTGATAACTGACTAGGTGCCTCCATTCAGAGAATGGCAGTAGCCCTTACATCTGACCTACTCGTCAGAATGGCTGGGATTCACATTTGACCTCCTCTTCAGAAAGGTGGTAGCCCTTACATCTGATCATGTAGGACCTCATCCTACAGTCACATCAAAATGGTCGTCACTCACATCTGACCTACTCATCAGAAAGGTGGTATCCCTTGCATCTATGTAGGATCTCATCCTACATTAGAATGGCTAACACTCACATCTGACCTCCTCGTCAGAAAGGCGGTAGCCCTTACATCTGTGTAGGAACTAATCCTACATCAGAATGGCCGGCACTCACATCTGACCTACTCGTCAGAAAGGCAACAACCCTTATATCTGATCAAGTGGGAACACATCCCTCAATCACATCAGAATGGCCATGCGCTCACATCTGATCATGTAAGACTACATCTTACAATCGTCTCAGAAAGGCCCTCAGTCCAAGACCAAGTATTCCTGGTAACTTACCAGGCAGCTCCATTCCAAGAATGGAAATAGCCCTTATATTTGATTATGTAGGAACCAATCCTACAGTCATATCAGAATGGCTCAGCACTCATATCTGACATGGAAGGAACCAATCCTCTCACCATGAAAGAATGGCTTATCCCTTACATCTGACCTGCTTGTTAGAATGGCTTCCGGACTCGTCACTTCCCCTTGGAAGGGACCTCGTTTTGGAGAACACCAAGCTTCTCCCTGAGGTACTCAAACTTCACTCTGGCAAATGGCTTCGTCAACACATCAGCTATCTGATCACCCATTGCAATATACTAGAGCTTCACTGCTCCCCTCTACACCATATCCCTGATATAGTGATACTTGATCTTGATATGCTTCGACTTGTCATGGAACACTGGGTTCTCTGACAACTTCACACAACTCTGGTTGTCACAATGTATACAAGTAGCATCTAGCTGGAGATCAAATAAATCAGACAGTAGCTTCCTAAGCCATACTACCTCACAACTAGCTAAACAAGCTACGACATACTCTGCTTCAGCTGTGCTCAGTGCCACACAGGATTGCTTCCTACTAAACCAAGAGATCACACCTGATCCCATACTGAAGCAACATCCTGAAGTGCTCTTCCTAACGATGGCACTGCCTGCCCAATCTGAATCAACATAACCCTCCAGGTTAATTTTTTGATTCATATCGTACTTGAGCCCATAATCAACCATACCTCTCAGGTATCTCAGAATATGCTTTGCAGCAATAAAGTGAACATGTCTCAGATCTGTCAAGAACTGGCTTAAGGTGTTCACAACAAAGAAAATATCTGGTCTAGTGTTCATTAGGTACATCAAGGACCCAATCATCTGATGATACATCGTAGCATCAACCGAATCTGATGAAGCATCTCTCAATAGCTTTAGGTTCGATGCCATAGGTGTGGCCATAGCCTTGCAGTCCATCATCCCAAACCTTTTCAGGATCTCTACTTCATACTTCCCTTGTCCAAGGGAGATTGCATCTGCACTCTGCCACACCTCCATACCTAGAAAATAATGCATCATACCCAAGTCCTTCATTTCGAACTCAGCATCAAGCTTTCTCTTCGTATCAACAATCAACCCATCCATACCTGTCACAAACAGATCATCTACATATAGTAGGAGCATCACCGGGTTGCCATCTTCAACCTTGTAGTAAAGGTTGGAATCTGCTTTACTCTTGGTAAACCCCAAACTGGATAGAAAGCTGTCAATTCTGTCGTACCAAGTCCTGGGTGCCTGTTTCAAACTGTACAGGGCTTTCTTCAATCTGCATACATGGGACTCTCTGTCATGTGTCTCAAAACCAAGTGGTTGTTCTACATACACTTCCTCTTCCACTACACCATTCAAGAAAGTAGTCTTGACATCCATTTGGTGTATCTTCCATTTCATCACTGTAGCCAGGGAAAGTACTAATCTGATGGAAGTGTATCTGGCTACAGGTGCAAAGGTTTCTTCATAATCTATTCCTTCTTTCTGTGAGAAACCCCGAGCAACAAATCTTGCTTTATATTTCTCTATGCTACCATCTGCAGCATGCTTGATCTTGTAGATCCATTTGGAAGTTACAACTGACTTCCCTTCTGGTCTTGGGACAACATCCCAAACATCATTCTTCATGATCGATTGATATTCTTCAATCATAGCATCCTTCCATTCTTTCCGTTCTGCCGCTTCTTCATAACTGGAGGGTTCTTTATCAATGAAATCACATAGTAATGCTACATACACGGAGCAGGATCTGGTCCTTTTTCTTTCTCTGTGATTCTCTTCTGGAGCACCATATCTTTCTACACCTTGGATAAGTTCTTGTACCCAAGCAGGTTTCCTATTATGAGGATTCTTCTCTGGAGGTGGATCTACAGGTCTTTGTGGTTCTTCAAACTCTCGATCTTCTTATTGAGTTTCTTCATTCATGGTTGTATCATGAATTCTGGGTGCTTCTGCTTCTTCAGATTCTTCAGGAGGTTTCTTTCTGGATTTGTTGTAAGCTATGTCTTCATCAAATGTCACATCCCTGCTGATGTCAATCTTCTTGTATCCTGGGAAATATATTCTGTAAGCCTTCAAACTTTCAGAGTATCCCACAAATTTACCCTTCTTTCATGAAGGATCTAATTTTGTTCTCTTTTCTTTTGGAATGTGTATGTACACAGGACATCCGAATATTCTGAGATGGTTGACTTCTGGTTTCTTACCAGAGAAGACTTCTTCAGGAGTCTTGTTCTCGAGTACTCTATATGGAGTACGATTATGTACATACACCACTATTCTGGCAGCTTCCGCCCAAAGATGCATAGTAAGATCTTGATCATGAAGCATTGCTCTTGCATCTTCCATGATAGTTCTATTCTTCCTTTCTACAATCCCATTCTGTTGTGGATTATAAGGAGAGGACAACTCCCTCTTAATCCCTAAGTCTTTGCATAGCTCTTTGAATTCATTAGATGTGAATTATCCACCATTATCTAATTGAAAGGTCTTGATCTTCTTGTCTGTGTGATTCTCGATCAAGGCTTTGAATTCCTTGAACTTGCTGAATACTTCATCTTTGTTCTTCATGAAGTAAATCCATGTCTTCCTAGAAAAGTCATCAATAAAAGAAACAGAGTATACATACCCGCTTAGTGAGTTTGATGACATAGGACCGCATACATCGGAGTGGATGACTTCCAAGATTCCTTTTGCTTTGCTTTCGTTAATTGGAAATGTCTTCTTTGTGTTCTTTCCTTTTGCACATCCTTTGCAGACCCCATCATGTTTTGCTTGAATTTCTGGAAGACCTTCAACAGCTTTGCTTGCAATTGGTAGTGCTATGTAATGCACATGTGCAAGCCTTCTATGCCAAAGTTCATTTGGCTCTACTGTGTCATGGACCAAGGCTTGTTCTGGATGGCCCTTCAATTTGCATAGACCTCCTTCTTGTTCCCCAATCACTACTGCATCATTAATAGTCTTTCCCTTTGGCCACATAATGACTTGGCCATCTATGAATGCAACCCTCATGCCTTTTGCATCTAATGCAGATATGGAGAGAAGGTTCTTCTTGAGTCCTGGTACAAACAATACATCTTGCATCCTCATAGAATTTCCAGAGTCTAGTTTATAAGAAGATTCCCCACTACCTTTTATTGGATATTGGTAGTCATCTCCAAGCTTCACCCTGTGAGGTGATTCATGTTCTGAAAGTTTCACAAAGGATTCTTTGAATCCTATCATATGCTTGGAAGCCCAACTTTCTATAAGCTAATCATTGCTTCCATGTGTGATATTTCCTGTGAGAGCAGAAATCAAGACATATTCTTCATCACTTGAAGAGTCTTCACTTTCATATCTGGTTTTCTTCTTGGATGGTTCATCATCCTCTGCAGCATGAGCATGATGTCTTTTCTTGTTGCCCTTTTTCTTATTTTGTCTTTTAGGACAATCTTTTTCAAAGTGTCCTACTTCATCACAAGTAAAACATCTGCCTCTAGAGAAATATTTTCTAGAGTTAGTTTTAGAAAAATGCTTACCTCTAGAGTGATGAGAACTTCTTTTGGTTTTCTTGGAATTTACTGTGAGAGCTTGATCTTCACTTCCCATCTTCTCTTCTCTGGCTGCTATCCTAGCTTCTTCTTGAGATCATTCTTCCCATAGTCTGCTAAACTTGACTAACTTCTTTCTGGCACATATCCCTTGAATAAAGGAGTCCCATGATCTAGGGAGACCATTCAAGGTGGTCATTACAATCTCAACATTTTCTACTTCTTCATCTACTGCTTCCAGTTGTTCTTTGATTTGAGAAACTCTGGTGAAGTAAGACTGGATGGTTTCTGCATTCTGAATCTTCACATTCTTCAGTTGGTTTCTCAGAGTCATCTTCCGGTTTATGTTCTTCCCTTCAAACAATTTGGTTAGGGCATCAAACATAGCTTTAGGTGTCTTTAGGGAGGACACATGTGGTATGAGATGATCCTTGATAGAATCTGCAATGATTCTCTTTGCCATAACCATGTTCTTCTTGTGTAAGGCCTTAGCCTCATCTCCCTTTGGAACTGGAACCTCCTCATTGATGTAGGAGTCCAACTCATTCTCTTCTAGGACCAGGGAGATCCTATACTTCCAGGATCGGAAGTTATTATCTCCCTCAAGCTTTTCATCAAGCTTGGTATGATGAGACATCTTAACTGAGAACCTCAAATGGAAATACAAAAGATTTAGATCTTACCAGTTCAAGATGTCGGATCTGGATTTGTAGCTGAAATTCTGTAGTGCTGGTTCAGAAGCAGATTAGGGTTTTGATTTTCCGTACTTCTGTCCAACCAATTGCTTTGAAATTGATCCCTAACTTCGATTTTAGGGAGGAGATCAATTTAGGCCTGGGCTCACTGAAAAATCCTCTTCTGTGAAAAGCCCTAATTTTCGACAGCAGTGTCGGGTCCAAAACTGAAAAAACCTCAGAATTGGATTTTGCTTCGATAGAAAGATGCGCCCTAAGGAGGAGAGTTATTCCAACCTTCTTTTGATGAAAAAATGTGGAGAGAGATACATAAAGTAGGAAGCCCTAGTTCCTGTAGCTGCATAGTGTCTTCTTCTCAGGTTAGCTCTAATTCCATGTTAGATTTTTAACATTAAGCTAGTATAACATTAGGATCTTTAACTGAGAGAACAACAAGCACAACAATCAAACACAAGAGACAATGAACATTGTGTTTTTCCTTAGGGAAACCATAAATGTAGAAAACCCCGCAACTTCCTCAGAGATAGAATCAACACCAAAAGTAAAACCCCAAAACAGTAAGATGATCTTCCGACAACAGTAACCTTCTTTCTATCTAGCCCCAATGTCTTCTCCTTCCTCAACTATGCGTTGCACTTGAGTGTGTATGAGTTGTGTACTAAATAGAGAGGCTAGCTCTCTATTTATACTAATCCCGACATGACTAAAACCCTACTAGGGTCGACCTCTCTAGGAGAGTCTAATAACCCTAGTGCCCCGAAACTGCGGGGACTTTAACCCTTAGATAATAGGAGGGTTACCCACAATGACTTGACATGACTTGTTTACATTATAGATCTTCCCGATCGGAACATCGAGGCATGAAATGACTCAAGTACATTAAAAATACATCCCAGAATAAACATCGGGTTACAATACATAAGAAATACAAGTGAATACAATCCAAAGTTACATATACATCAACAAGAGCTACAACCCACTTTATTCCACCAGCCTTTGAACTCTTCCACATTCATTCTTATTTGCCAAGGTTTCTTAACTGATTTTTTTTGGTTGAGTCCATGGCAGATGTGACGGGAAAACTAGAAATTCGGAGGCCCAATCTCTTTCTTCTACTGTTAATGCTTCCTTGCTGATGTTGTGCATTCCCCTCGTGAAAAGAGCTTTTGTAGCTGCCACAACTTTGTCTGGACTGTTCTTTTCCCCCTCGAAAATCTCCTTGTTTCTCGTTGTCCATATCTTCTAGCAGATATATCTTGGAAGAGCTTCCCAAGACCTCACAAAGTCTGGCTTTTTGATGAGTGATCCTTGGTATTAATCCTTCCAGCAAGCAAATAGATCATCCCAATTAGTTAGAAAAGTCAACTCAAAATGCAAATCCTTGTAAGCTTGATGCCAAATCTCTCTGGAAAATTTGCATTCTAAGAACATGTGTTCTATTGATTCCTCATACTCCTTGCAAAGAATGCATCTCCGCGGGCCTTCCATTCCTCTTTTCCTTAAATTCTATGTTGTTAGAGTTTTTCTATGGGCTAGAATCCAAGAAAACACGTTGATTTTGGGTAACCCATCTTTATTCTAGATATTACCTATTAATTCTTGCACATGATCTAGGAACTAAGAATCAAAATCATCAAAGAATAATTAACAAATACTCATGACTTGGTGTTAATCGGAACCAGAATTGGTTTCCTCTCTGTATATTTAATAAACAATGAATGGTTACAATACCAATGTTAAGCAATAGCTTAACTCCATGAAGAATTTGAATACCTAAGGAGACAATTCGAATTGAGTGAGTGAGTCTAGCTTAACTGACTCTAAGCCATTCAATCACACTCAGTTAACCACTTGACCAAAACCCTAATTGACTCACCAAACCCTAACTGAAGTCGAAGTGCAATAAATGATTGAATCTCAACTGAAGGAGATCAAACACATGTCATAGCAAGACAACCATCAAGTGCTAGTGCTCCATGACTTCAATGAACCCCGATGAGGTTAACTGAAGATGAACTAACCATCAGAAGTTAGTGGAGGCGCCTTGTTGACTCCAGATCATTAAATAATAATAAATAATCATTAAATAATATATTTAATGATTGGAGGCGCCTTAACTGACTGGTTGAACTTATTGTAACCACCAGTTAGAAATTAGGTGCATTAATGTCACTCAGATCACCCTCGGAGTGCTCCAGTTAGCCTCCTTGACTGTAGGTAGGCGTGGGTGTGACTGGATGATGGCAATTAATGCTCCACTAATGTCAATTAATGTCAATTATACTTAGGATAGTGGTTTAACTAGGCCAATTTGACCGAAAGAGTGTGTATGATGGTAAATGTCTCCAACACCCCCCCTTAAGCTATACTCAGGAAGAGTTAGAAAACATAGATGCATAAAATGCTAGGGCCCTGGCAACTAAGGCCATAGGTCACCCTGTACAATGCTGAAACTAAAACAATGCTCAAAACAAACTAAGTGAGGAAAATAGGGAAAACCTAGTGGGAAAACCCCCCCTCAAGCTGAACACTGAAAGTAGGCTGGATCACCCTGCTGAACTCACCCCCAACAGTGAACGGAGGTAAGTGAACTTCTTTTCTGAAAAGCTCTTGGTGAAGATGTCTGCAATCTGCTCATCAGTCGGGCAGTATTGCAGAATGATGGTCCTGTCATGCACTAGCTCCCTAATGTACTGCATGTGAATCTATACATGCTTGGTCCTCTGCCTGGTAACTGGATCCATGGATATCTTAATAGCACTCTGGTTGTCACAAAAGAGGACAGTGGACAAAGTACTACTAAGATCAAACTCTGAAAGAATGCCTTGCAACCAAACTGCTTGGATGCAAGCATTCACCGCTCCTCGATACTCGACCTCTACTGAAGATAGTGCTATGGCAGCCTGCTTTTTGCTTGACCAGCAAATAGGGCCACCACCAAACATGAATACATATCCAGAAATTGACTTCCGATCAATAGAATCACCCGCCTAATCGAAATCTGTGTATCCAACCAGCTCTAGCTCGGAGTCTGCAGCATAGTGAATGTCGTAGGTCCTGGTTCCTTGAATGTACTGGAGGATCCTCTTGGCTGACTTCCAATGAAGATCATGAGGTTGCTGCATGTATCTTGATACAGCATTCACGGCATAACAAATATCAGGCCTAGAATGTGTCAAGTGCAACAAGGTACCAATCAGCTGTCGATAGATAGTGTAGTCCATGGGAGGTGTGTGTTTTCCTTCTTCAAGGCTGATCCCTGAAAGGAAAGGGAATGGTGCAGGCCTACATTCAGCCATGTTAAACTTGACTAATAGGTATGAAATGTATTGGGACTGAGTGACCTAGTCCCATCAGAATTTTTCTCGATTTCGAGCCCCAAAAATTGTTTTAGAAGCCCTAAATCACTCATTTCAAAGGCATTGTGGAGAGCAGTTTTGATGGCTGAAATGGAGGCAATTGTGCTACCTGTGATCAGTAAGTCATCAAAATATAAAACAATGATAATTAGATAACCATCATGCGGTTGTAAATACACATTAGGATCTGATCTACATCTCTGAAAGTTTTGTGAGAGAAGGAAGGCATCCATCTTGGAATACCACTCTCTCGGGGCCTGTTTTAACTCGTATAGTGACTTCTTTAGCTTGCAAACCAAAGATGGATCAGTGATGTATCCCTTAGGCTGCTTCATGTATATCCCCTCATGAAGATCTCCATGCAGAAAGGCTGACTTAACATCCATGTGATGCACCTCCCAGTGCTTGGATGCGGAAATAGCCAAAACAAGACGAATGGAGTCCATTTTTGCAACCGGTGCAAAGGTCTCATGGTAGTCCACTCCTTGGACCTGAGAGAAACCTTTTGCTACCAGCCTTGCCTTATATTTGTAGGTGCTTCCATCAGCAGCAACCTTTGTCTGAAACACCCACTTGCATTGAACCAATTTCCTTCCTGGAGGAAGAGAAACTAGCTCCCAAGTAGTGTTTTTCTGAAGAGAATTCATCTCTTCATCCATGGCAACTTGCCATCTTGGATCATTTCGAGAATGGTAGTAGGATTTTGTATCTGAACTAATCATCAAATAACAAGTTTTGGACAACAAATTATCAGAATAAGAGAGCGCAATACCTGCTCTTTGGAAATCAGACCAAGTTCTCCTTGGATCATCCGGATTTCCAATGTTGTCTCCTGCGGAGGAGAGTGTCTTTTGGGCCCATGTAGGAAGATGATTTTGCACTTCAGGTTTTGATTCAGTATTTGATGATTGCTGCACACTGATATCAGAAATCAGAGGATCCAAATCAGGGTCATCACCCCCAATTTCATCATCCAAATATTTAGTGGAATAGGAAGGAAATTCAGCAGTTTTCTCCTTCACTAGTTCCACCTCCTGAAGAGGCTCATCGAACTTGACACTTCTCTCGATGATGATCTGTTTGGTCTTGATATCCAGTAGCTTGAATCCTTTAGATTCATCAGGATACCTAATAAACAGACATTCTATGCTCTGCGGTTGCAAAGCCCTTCTTTTATCAAGCGGAATCTGGGCCCATGCAATGGACCCAAACACCTGTAGGTTCGACACATCTGGCTTGTGTCCAAAGTATGCTTCAAAAGGAGTCTTTACTTTCACTGATGAATGTGGAACCCTGTTCTTAATTTATGCTGTAGCATGCATGGATTCAGCCCACAAATTTGCAGCAAGCTTCTTTGACTCCAACATACAGGTGGTCATCTCTTTGAGAGACCGGTTCTTCCTTTCCGCTACTCCGTTCTGCTGGGGAGTGTAGGGAATTTAATGTTGGACCTGAATACCACTTTGGGAGCAAATGTATAGAAACTCATTACTGACATACTCCCCTCCATTATCAGATCTCAATATCTTGATCTTAATCCCAGAGGCATTTTCGATCAAGGCCTTCAATTCAGAAATTTTTTCACATACTTCTGATTTCTTTTTGAGAAAGAAAACCCATGTATACCTTGAAAAATCATCAATAAAAGTAAGGAGGTACCTTGATCCATTCATGGATGTGATAGGCATTGGACCGCTGATATCAGAATGTATCAGCCCCAATATGCTTGTAGCTCGGTTTGCCTTCCCCCGATCGAACTTGTGCTCAGGGTGTTTTCTAATCACACAACCCTTGCAGACTCCCGTGGTTGCCTTGATGACTGGGAGGCCTTCAACCATGGAGTTTTTCTGTAATTGCTGCAAATATTTGAAATTAAGATGGCCAAACATCTCATGCCATAGCCTACTAACCTCATTTCCATGAGTTAGTAGAGCGGTGGGCTTTGCATCTGCAACAAAGTGAGAGAACTCATAGGCTTTTGCATGATGATTTGCAAGGCCTTTTGCAATGAGTTTCCCGGATGCAATTTCTGTTATCTCAACATCATTTGGGTTGAAAGAGACTCTCTTAGGCATTCCTGTATGTGTCATCTGATAGACACTAAGGAGATTTGCTACTTGAAACGGTACATACAAAACTTTAGAAAAAAAACCATTTTCTAGATCTATAGTACCTTGTCCTTCGGAAATGATGGTGGAGTCATCTCCAATGTGGATGGGGATGGATTTTCCGGTCTCCAAGGATGAAAAGGAGTCTTTTTCAGCCATCATGTGATTCAAAGCTCCATTGTCAATCAGCAGTGCTTTGGACTTCGAAGTGCTTGCCATGGGGGCATGACCTTTCTCATGCTGTGGTTCCTGATCTTGGTGATCTCTCCTCCGAAAGCTCTCCGGAAGATTGATGTGATTCCTCTCAAGGAGAGAGGTTGCTTCATCAAGCTTTTTCTTCATGCAGGCATGTTCAGGGTGAAAACCCTTCCCGCAGTAAGAACACCTGACTTTTTCTTTCCCATTGTGCCCTTTTCCTTTGTTCTTCCTTGAGCCGGAAGGTTCATCATGCTACTGATTTTCAACTCTAGGATTGGGAGCATCAAATTTAGTTTTCTGATTTTTCTGCTGCTTTCCTTTACCCTTCAGATCTTTGGGCCTCGAGACATGGAGGGCTTGATCACAGGAAGATCGGATGATCCCCATTTGGACAAGCTTGTCATGTTCATTAGTTAGGGACTCAATGAAAGCATTGAGTGTAAGCATCTTCCATCCGGGGGTTGTGAGCTTCCCCGCACGGAATGTAGAAACAAAAACTGAATAATCAGCCCCGAGTTTGGAGAGGATGGCTAGGATGAGCTGATCATCCTCCTTCTCCACTTTGCATTGCTTCAAGAGGAAAACAATATGCTTGAAATTTGTAAACAAATCATCCAGAGTCTCGAAATTGGAAGGTTGGAGAGACATGAGTTTATTTTCGAGTTGGTAAACTCTCAAGTCATCATGCTTTCCGTATAGAGATTCCAATTTGTCCCATATTTGTTTCGGTGTCTTCAGATCCATAAGATGGAAGAGAAGGTAATCGAAAATAGAGAGGCACAAGAAACTGAAGGCTTCATCCTTCTTGTTCAAGAATCTTGATTTTTCTATGGCGGATCCAGGCTCAACTTCAGTGTCCATGGCGACTCCATAGAGTCCTTTGGAATACAGCTGAATCTCCATTTTACTTTTCCATGTGTGGAAATTGTATGGAGTCAATAGAGGTACTGAGGAGGCCATCTAGATATGCTGTAGCGAATGCTTCACCTGTAGAAACTTGAAAATCAAAATAGAAAGGTCAAAATAAGGTCGGACAGCCTGCACATTCTAGGCTTTCATCACACCCAGCATAGTCAATCAAGCAAGCTTGATCAACAAGTTCTTTACTTGGGATATTGAGTGGTAAGCCTTGGCTTCTGGTGCAGTGTTGGAATTTTGAGCTATTGCTCACTTTTCATGGAGAAATCGGTCAAAAATCTTGTTTTTGAGAGATTGATCTTCATCCCGCCATATGCTCTGATACCGCATTAATTCTTGCACATCATCTAGGAACTAGGAATCAAAATGATCAAAGAATAATTAACAAATACTCATGAATTGGTGTTAATCGGAACTGGAATTGGTTTCCTCTCTGTATATTTAATAAACAATGAATGGTTACAAGACCAATGTTAAGCAATAGCTTAACTCCATGAAGAATTCGAATACCTAAGGAGACAATTCGATATCAGTGAGTGAGTCTAGCTTAACTGACTTTGAGCCATTCAATCACACTCAGTTAACCACTTGACCAAAACCCTAATTGACTCACCAAACCCTAACTGAAGTCGGAGTGCAATAAGTGACTGAATCTCAACTGAAGGAGATCAAATACACATGTCATAGCAAGCCAACCATCAAGTGCTAGTGCTCCATGACTTCAATGAACCCCGATGAGGTTAACTGAAGCTGAACTGACCATCAGAAGTTGGTGGAGGCGCCTTGTTGACTCCAGATCATTAAATAAATATAAATAATCATTAAATAATTATTTAATGACTGGAGGTGCCTTAACTGACTAGTTGAACTGTTTGTAACCACCAGTTAGCAATTAGGTGTATTAATGTCACTCAAATCACCCCCAGAGTGCTCTAATTAGCCTCCTTGACTGTAGGAGAAGGCTAAGTTAGCCTCCTTGACTATAGGTAGGCGTGGGTGTGACTGGATGATGGCAATTAATGCTCCACTGATGTCAATTAATGTCAATTATACTTAGGATAGTGGTTTAAGTAGGCCAATTTGACCAAAAGAGTGTGTATGATGGTAAATGTCTCCAACATTACCTTGCCCTCCACTTCCCTCCATATCTTATTCTAGATCTTGCTGTAACTACTGCCCTCTAGGTCCACAGCTATGTGTCCATCCTTCACCGTATATCTTCCATCTTTTCCCTAGCAGTGTTCATCCTTCAACGTGAGATGGACAAGAGGAGGCATCACGACGATGAGGGCGTTTTAATCTGCGTTGAGATGACCAAGCTCCATCTCGTGCCAGCCAGACCACCTCATGGTGCTCATCCAGTATGATATATCGAAAAAAGAATGAATATTCAAACTCTCCATACGATGTATTAAATCTGGGAATGCCTGCGCTAAAACGACATGAGGAACAAAGGAGCATTGATCTTGCCAAATTTTAATGTTTTTACTATTTCCTGGTGTCCAATTTAACTTCTCTGTGATGATATGAGCCGCGTTTTTACACAGCTCCCAAATCAGTAAGCCTTTCCTGTCCATGTTGATATTGTCTAGACATCTCTTTCTGGTGCTTGCCAGATATTTCTTTTGGATGATTTCCTTCCACTGGGCTCCTTCTCCCGTTACAATTCTCCAGAGAATTTTAGCTCCAAGAGCTAAATTCATTTTGCTTAGATCTTGTATTCCAGCACCACCATATATTTTTGGTTTACAGACAGTTTCCCAATTCACCAACTGGAATTTTTTGAGACTGTTTGATTTACCTCCTTGCCACATAAATTTTCTGATTTCTCTTGTAAACTCTTTCACGATTTTTTTTGGAGCTAGTGAGATCGAGCAAGAGTAAATAGGGAAATAAAAAAGTATAGAATTGTTAAGGATGAGCTTTCCAACCGGATTAAGCCACCTTATCCCCCATGAATAGATTTTGTTCTTGGTCTTATCAATCATCCCCTGTTAGTCAACAACCCTTTTCTTCCCTTTGAAGATTGGGATCCCAAGGTAGTTGAAGGAGTTCCAAGTTGCAATTCCTTCAAAGCCAAGGGTCCTTGCTATCTTTGCCAGCGTTCCCAGAGGGCAGTTCCAACCATAAACCTTGGATTTTATTGAATTTATTTTACCATCATTTGCTTTAAGGAAAGTGGACAGAACTGAGTTGAATCTCCGAGCAATTATGACAGATGCACCTCCTAGCAAGATGGTATCATCAACGAACTGCGCATGGTTGACAGCTCTCACTCCTTTGGTTATCTTCAGACCTTTCAGATCTCCAGACTCCTACAAAAGGTGTAGCTTTATGCTCAAAGCTTCAACCACCAAGAGGTAGAGGAAAGGAGACATTAGGCAGCCTTGCCGAAGCCCCCTGGTTTCCTGAAAGAATTTGGTGGGTCTACCATTTACTAATGGTGCTATCCATGACCTGCTTATACAATCTTTTACCCAGTTTACAAATCTTTGGGAAAATCCAAACTTAGACATGATTTCAAAGAGAAAAAAGTGATTTACCCTATCAAACGCATTTTCCATGTCCAGTTTGATGGCCATACCTTGTTGATTCCTTTACACGCTGGAGTGTAATGATTCTTAAACGATAATGATATTATCCAGGATCTGACGCCCTGCTAGGAAACCTCCTTGTGAATCTGAGATGAGGCGATCCATGATGCTTTTCATTCTTGAGGCTAATATTTTTGACAGGATTTTGTAAGAAGTGTTGCATAATGAGATTGGTCTGAATCTATCAAGCGTTGTAGGATTCTTTTCTTTTGGAATCAAAGCCAAGAAGGATGAGTTAGTTTCCCCCCCAATACTGTCTTTTTTCCTTGTCCAGTTTAGCATTTTTTTTCAAATCTTCTTTTATTATATCCCAGGTTGCTCTGTAAAAATTAATTGTGAAGCCATCTGGCCCCGATGCTTTATTAACATGGAGTGACCATATTGTGTTTCTTACTCATATTCCATAATGGATTTTGCAAGCTCCCCATTTTCTGCATCTTTTATGATCAATGGTATGCCATGGAGTAAATCCATTTGAGCTTTCGGGTCTGTCTCGCCCGTATCTGTATATAGTTCTTGGAAATGACTGTGTGCATGCTCCTTAAGATCTTCCTACCCTATTATCTTGTTTCCATGATTATCCTTCAACTCCTTTATGGCATTGTAGCTTTACTGAATCTTTGCTTGCTTGTGAAAGTACTCAGTATTGCTGTCTCCGCCCTTCAACCACGTCTGCTTGGATTTTATTCTCAATACCTCCTCTATTTGTCTTGCTGCCTTTAGGATTCTAATGTTCAACTCTATCTCCTGCTTCAAATGCTTTGAAGACACCTCTTCCAATTCCATTATGACTTGCATAGCTTCTAGTTCCCTTTGTAGGTTGATTTTTTGTTTATTTGGATCCTCAAAGCTATCCTTCACCCATTTCTTTAAAGTTGCTCTCACTATTCTTAGTTTTGATTCCCAGATATAACTGGGGGACCCAAAGTGTTGGAGGTTCCACTCCCTTTGAATTAAATCCATTATTTTAGCATAATGCAGCCAGATCGGATTAAATCTAAATGGGATGGGCCCGAGAGTGGCTGGAGGGGATAAGATCAGAGCTAATGGTTTATGGTCTGACACTACTGAGGGGAGAGCAAGAGAGGCAGGGAGGAGGTCTTTATGCAAGAAGGTGGAGATTACCAGAAATCTGTCCAGCCTTGCCACTATGTGCCCTATTCTAGTTCTTTTATTGCTCCAAGTGTACTTCTCGTTCCTCAATGGGATGTCGAGCAGATCTAGATATGCCATCAAGTCCTCCATATTCTCGCCAAAAGGATCCCTGACCGTTGATCCTCCTCACTTCTCACTTTGTGTCTTAGTGGTATTGAAGTTCCCAACGATGATGAGATCTTTCCTGCGCAACTCTCCCTTTAGATTGTTGAGATCTTCCCAGAATGTTATCTTTTCCCTGTAGTGAGTTTGCCCATATACATTTCAGATGTATAACGTGATTAGGTCCTCCTTTTCCTGAATTTATGTCAATAGGAAATGATGGCTTTCCCTAATATATTTGACCAAGAATTTACCTGAGATAATGGTGGCTATTCCCCCAGATGCTCCTTTGGAGCTAATGGCTTTGCCTGTGCTGTTTTTCCAGAAGCGACATGAAATTTTCATAGCCTCCACGTCTGGCATTTTTGTCTCTTGGAGCAGCAGTATGTCTGGCCTCTTAGATTTGATTATCTCCTTAATTTCTTCTACTTTGCTTATGCCTCCCAGATCCCTACAGTTCTAAGAGACGGTTTTCAACATTTCTTTACTGATTGAGATCCTGCTTGAGATCCACTGTTTGTTCTTGCTCCTCCTATATTTTTGGTGTTTTGGAGGAGCTTTGTTTCCTAGAGACTTCTTTGCCTCCCTAGGTCCATCTCTCTTTCTACTTCTTGCTCTCTTAGGTATCTTTACAACTTCCTTCCTCTTGTGGTTGGCTGCGAAGCCACTTCATGTGTTTCCTGAGATCCTTGTGAGGGTGACCGCTTTGGAGACTATCCTTGTGGCGCAACTCTACTGTTTTTTACCATCTCTGCCCAGGTCACCCCTGGTGTTGTAGACCCTTCCGGAGCCTTATCGCTTCTTTCATTTTTGGGAGACATAGGAGGGATTCTCGTTGTTTCCTGATCTTCTTCTTCTTCAATTTCTACTGTTATTGTTTCCAAAGGTGGGATTTCACCTTCTTGCATAAGTAGTGCCTCAAATTGATTATTGTTCGAGGCATTTTCTGCTTCATTGGGCTTCTCCTTTCTTGTCTTTTGTTGCACCTCATTTGCTGCTGGAGGAGTTTTTCTTCCCCTTTTTTTATTGTTTCCAGTCTTCCTATTGATTTTTTTCCAAGATTTCTTGAACCACCTTTGGGCAATTTTTGACAAAGTGTCCATACTCATGGCATTTCTTACACTTGAATGGTAGCTACTCATAATCCACCTTTTGTATGTGTTCCCATCCGTCCATGTGTAAATTTACTACCTCTGGCAGTCCTTTCTCCAGATCTACTTCAACGCAGATCCTTGCACAAGAAAACAAAGAGCCCTTTGGTTCCACTTTGTCAATGTAATTGCCGAGAGAGTTTCCTATAGCTTGTAGTGTTTCGTCATTCCAACAATGCAGGGGTAGGTGTGGGAGACAGACCCAAATTGGGATCACTGATGGCACATCCTTTTCTAGATCGAATGAGAGGCTCCATTCGTTTAGATATAAACCACAAGGACCCATGAAATAAGGACCGCTCCTGAAGATAAGATCTTTGTCAACTTTGCTTTCAAATAAAAAGGAGAAGAATCCCTTTCCGCATAAGCAGTGTTGCAGCCCCCCAGATATCAAGGGCATCTAGTTCTTATTTATCCAAACCTCCAGAGTCTTTGGCGAAGGCCAGATCCCCGTGAACTAGCATATCAGTCCTTTCTCACTCAAAGCAAGAACTTTTGGTCTTGAAGCTGTTGACGTGATCTGAATCCTAGGAGAGACAACTTGCTTCACAAAGTTTGCATCGCTGGAGGATTTCGGGACAGCCAAGGATGGGGGTGAAGTAGTGGCCACCAAATTCCTGAAAGCTTCATCTAAGAGTCTTCGACGCTGCTCCAGAGGTGGATCCATTACTACGACTTCCCTGGTAGATCCCGAAGCCGACTCAGTTGCATGCTACAGATATGATCAACACCACGCGAGAGAAGCCCTGCATACATGATTAAAGATAACAAAAAAAGGTTTAGGTTTGCGATCTCAGGCACAACATATAGATAGCGGGCCGATCTGATTCAGAGCAGGTTCTTCAGAGATCGTTGGACACGGTCTGGTTTAGATCTAGGCTACAATCTAAATCTTGCTAAAAATTGCCAGTCACCACAATTACAGAGCTCCTAGATGGTATTCTTGCAAGAGAGATTGTGAACGATTTTCAATTGAACAACAAATTCAAAACAAACTCAATTTCTCTATCAAATTTAGTTTGTGGATGTTATATATGCTTTGTCTAAAAAAATTGCAAGTATTGCAGTTCTAATTCAAACAAGACCTGCAATTCTATAGTTATTTGTAATATTTAGTCATTAGAGAAGAGAGATGCACTATATAGCCTAGGTGGGGGTAAATGGATGCAAGTCCTCGGGCTTATGTGATAGAATCCTCCCTCACATTGCTAGTGGTTTTGGTGCCATGCCTTGATGGGATTCTTAAGCTCCTGGTTGTTATCTATGAGATGTCTATAATAATTACAAGTCTTGCTTCTCCAATTCAAACAAGCCCTACAATTTTTTAATCATTTGTTCATTAGAGAAGATATATGCACTAACAACCTAAGCAGGGGTAAATGGGTGCAAGTTCTTAATTGATTTGATAGCATCCTCCTCCACTCTGTTGGTGGTTTTGGTGTCATTACTTGAGGAGTCTATTTAGCTCATGGTTTTTATCTATGCGATGTCTAAAATAAGTGCAAGTCTCACTGCTCTAATTATAAAAAGACCTGCTATTGTGTAGTCATTTGTAATCCTTTGATGATTAGAAAAGAAAGAGTCATTCGAAAGCCCAGGCAGGGAAGGGGTAAACATTGAAGCTATACAATGCATTGAATTCATTTGAATATGAACATTTGTAGAAACCATCTACACATGGGTTTTAACATTCACATAGAGGTTGCAAAGTTTGAGGATGTATATATTGACTTCACACAAATAGTTGAGTACTAGTTCTAAAACTCCTCAAATATGCAACCTACCATTTGGCATAGGATAAAAATTATCCAAGACCGTGCCACTCCCAATGATTCTGGCATAAGCTAGTCATAAATTTTAGTGCCTCATAGTTTCATAGTGCCTACCGAGGTTTTGAGAGTATTTGAACTGACCCACATGCTTAAAAAAAGTAAAGTGTATTGGATCAAGCACTAAATAGAGAGGAAATGAAAGATATAGAGCAAAGGGACATACTTTGAAATATATGCACTGAGAGTGTTAAAAAGTTGTGGATTTTGTAACTTGTTTTCATATCTAGCTTGTAAGGCTATAGTACAGGCACAACCTGAAGCGTGCATTGGATACCATTTAATATTTCTTTTTGCTATTAGAAATTGTAACATTGGGTTTTCTATGTTAATTTGCAATGATAAGTGTTAGCCAAGCGTCAACAATATAACATCAATGTTACTCCCATGTTGAATAGTTAACATGTATTCAACATACTAGAATAAAGAATTGGGACAAAGAGGCCAGCCAAACATTGAATTTGTGTTGATTATGTGTCAAATCAACATTGAATAATTAGTGCTTATAGAACATATTGCAATAAAACTATGGCAAGTAGAGATGTGGTATTCACATCTAATAGATGACATTTTTTGGACATAATGTCGTCTTATTTTCATAATCATTCAATACAAGATATGCAAAATTCTATGAACAAAGTTCAAACCATCTCAGAGTATGCTTTTTCAGCACAATTAAGATGACAACAACAATATCTTTTTATTGAACAATGATAGCATGACACATGATTAAAATTAAATTGCACAAGCTTAAAATTTTACACGGCATTCATGAAAATGTCACCCAAACAAGAGATTCCAACCATTACATCGTGGGGAAAACATTGTTCTTTATTGAATGATCCACACCATGAGTGACATCAAAATAGTTTTAACAAAAAGACATACACATATCGGAGATGTGTAACAATGTCCAAGCCTAAATCTTGATGCAATAGATGTTGATACCATTTCATTTTTCACACCCCTTGGAGTTTTCATTTCCCCAACCGGTAGATCAACGAACAACCTATTAATATATAAATGATGGATGATCATAAAGAAATGAAATTCAACAGCAATGGTTATTGCTTCTACATGAAGCGGTTTTAAATTCCCTTTTCTGACTTGATATATTCCTTTCATTTGGTTACACAGAAGTTCAGAATTGGTGTAGACAGCTATGTCAGTAACACTATACATTTTGGTTGTTCTTAGTCCTTTTATAAGGGAAATGTAGCATGCCTTGTTGTTCGTTGTTGTTCCATGTATCTCTCTTTTTTTGTGGAAAAATTCATTCAAAGCATTGTTCTGCAAGACATATTCATTTGTTGCTTGTCCTGGGATGGGGTAGCATGTAACTTGATTGCATAGTTTCCATTGTTGCACCATCTTGTTGTTTAAGATGAGCTGCCAAAAAAAAAAAAAAAAATTCTGATGAGATGTCAATGGAAAAATATATTCACATAAATCGACATAACTTATTTTAGAAATATCATTTAGAAATAAATTGACATAAGCTCTAAGGAAAAGGGGAAAATGATAGCTTCAATGTTGCCTATAGAGCATTCATTATAATAGGATGATTGTTGAATTCATGAGAATGGAGGACAGAGAGCAGATTGCTCCGGAGTATCCTGAAGTGTGTTATTGGTAATTGCCATTGCATGAACCATATCTGAACCATTTTAATCATCACCATTGTCAATGGAGAAGGAAACTAGAGACTTAAAACAATTTTATTGTATGCCATCCAAAATGTATGGAGGTTACTTGGAAATATTTTTTGCAATTGTCTTGTAAATTTGGAAGCAACATGCAAACGCTCTTATTAGGAAAAATATATGGAGCTATAGCAAAATTGTCATTTAGAACTCCATGGCATGTCTTACACCCCATTGTCCGAAAAATGTTGAATCAAAGAAGTGGAAAACTTGTAGGATATAAAGATGCCTTAGTGCCAACAACAACTTACCAGGTAAATGAAATTGAGGCAATGTTATCACCACCACCTAGATTCAAGTCTCTCCAAAGATACATTCATGCTTGTGTTTTCACTAATGATTTTGATTTCTTATACATAGATGGGCCCAGGCGCAAGTACTGGAAACTCTAGGGACTACATAACCCCATTCACAGCCTCTTAGGTAAATGAATGCTTTAGTGCATGCGATGGTTATACCACATTGTACATCTCACACCAAATAGTTTCCATCCACTTGTGTTCAACAAAATCATTCCATTCAAAAAAAAGATGACGTGTTCACTATGCTTATTGGAATCCAAGACCTCTAGTCATAAGACATGAAAAATGATGTTTTTTGAAGTTTTTGAATATTGACTTATGATTTTACGTGGGAATTTTTCATATGGTGATATAAAATATTCGGTTTGAAGTGACATAAGATTTTTTTGGGGGAAGAGGTGGATTATGGCGTTGGGGGCAGAGGATGATGTCATCCTATGTCAATATTGAAGTGCTTAAAATATGGGATGGATAGTCTAAGAACACTAAGAGTATGCAAAACTATGAAATCCTATGCACATTTAAATGAATTTCAAAAGTGGCCATCTTAGCAACTCAATATGGATAGCCCAAATACAGGAAAGGACAAAAATGGTAAAAAATAATCTATATCTTGATTCACATTTTATTCAAGAGATATGTAAAATAATGCATAGACTGTGTGGGAGTGGTCCAAGTCATACATATTGAGTCTTATGTCAATAATCAGGGTTCGTCACTGATTATTGAGAAATGGGTTAGCATCCATTTTATATTACTTGACTTGAAATATCTTCGTCAAATTACTGGGATTGATGTAGGATTCATGACACCATACAAAAAGCAGTTTCCAATAGAGAAAACAGGAAAAAAAACTTTATCATAAAAGGTTCAACATGTAAATGGGTGCTACATTTTAAATGAATGAACCCATAAACATGCACAAACTCAAACAGAGATGGCAAATGAACAGGGTCACATGAAAGCCACATACTTCATCCACTCTTCTCTTTTAACCTTAACCTATAAAATCATTCCCATTCCATCTAAAATCAGTTAAAATAAATAATTTTTGGCTAGAAGACACTATAATGGCTTCACCATACAATAAGAATAAATCATGGTCCAAGGTGCAAAATACAACATGGTCCGGAGATCATGGTCTTACTGAACAACTCATTGGAATTCTCCCCAGGCATCGGGTGTGGACTCACCGTGTTAGTATCTCTGATCATTTTCCTATTTTACTCGAGTGGGGGGAGTCTCCGGGTCTGTGCCGATACCCTTTCAAATTTAATCATTCATGGCTAAATTATGAAGGTTTTTGTGATATGATTCGTCATTCATGGTCTGACCCCCCACCGGATGTTTCACTGGATGCTATGCATAATTTCTCTTCCCAGCTCCGTATTATAAAAGATAAGGTAAGACAGTGGACAAAAGAGGAGACTATGAATATGAAGGCCACTTCGACCCACCTGGAAGTTGAGATGAATGCACTACTTAACTTGTCACAATCTGCGATCTTGGATCGGGACTTACAAAGCAGATTAAATGACTTAAGAGCTGAATTAAATAAAATCCTGTTACATGAAGTCAACTTTGCCAGATTGCAGAGCAGGATCCTGTGGGCAAAAAAAGGGGATGCTAACTCCAAGTATTTCCATGCTGTGGCCTCTGCTAGGAAGAACCAGAACACCATCTGGTGTCTTCAGGATGAAAATGGTAACTGGATATCGGAGGAAATGGGTCTAAAGGATCTGGGGATCAAACATTTTAAAGAGATTTTTGCTGATGATGGATTGACCGACCTTACTGCCCAGCTGAGAGTTATCAGACTCTTTCCCTCATTTCTCAATGAGGATGACCGCTGTGCCTTTACTGATCCTGTTTCCCTCTCTGAGATTGAGGCTGCTCTCAAGACTTTTAAAAAGGATAAGGCCCCGGGGCCTGATGGTTGGACGGTCGAGTTTTATCTGTGCTTTCTAGAACTATTGGGACCTTCTTTGGTGAACCTTGTGGAATCCTCTCGCATCTTGGGGAGGGTTAATTCTGCCATTAACTCTACCTTCATTGCACTGATACCTAAAGTTGATCACCCAACTAATTTTGGGGATTTCCGGCCCATTTCTTTATGCAACCTGTGTTATAAACTGATCTCGAAAGTGGCTGCCCTGAGACTTAAGCCATTCCTGGACTCTTTCATCTCTCCTCAGCAGTTTGGCTTCCTTAAGAATCGACTTATCCATGGACCTGTGGCCATTACTCAAGAAGTCCTCCACTCTGTTAAACTCATGAAAAAATCAGCTCTCATTCTTAAGTTGGACTTGACTAAAGCCTTCGATAGGGTTAACTGGACTTACATCAGGCTGCTTCTTATTCAAATTGGGGTGCCTCTTGTGGGGGTTAATTGGATTATGGGGTGTATCTCTTCCGCAAATTTTGCTGTCATTGTTAATGGGTCTCCTTCCTCCTTCTTTCCGGCTTCCAGGGGCATTCGACAGGGTTGTCCATTGTCTCCTTTACTTTTTATTTTGGTCATCGAAGGTCTCAGCCTTCTTATTGCTGATGCTAAGCGGAATGGACTCATCAAAGGTATCAAGATCTCGGAACACCTTGCCCTCACACATCTACTATTTGTAGATGATGTGATTCTTTTTGGAATGGGCACATTTGAGGATTGGATTGCATTTAAAGTGATACTTGATACATTCTGTGAGGCCTCTGGTATGAAGATCAATATAAACAAATCCAGTTTCCTTCACTCTGATGTGGATGATGAGGTCTAAAGAAGAATATCTGATATTATGCCTTACCGCTTTGCTCACCTCAATCTTGGCTTTACCTACCTTGGCTTCTTCCTGAAGCCCTCTGGATACCTTGTTAAGGACTGGTATTGGCTTATATCCAAGTTCGCTTCTCGCATTAACCACTGGTCCAACAGGCTATTATCCTTGGGTGGTAGATTGGTCTTAATCCGTTCTGTACTTACCAGCTTGCCGGTCTATTGGTGTGCACTTTTTCCCATCCCTGCATCCATCCTGGATAAGCTAAGGATTCTTATCTTCTCTTTCCTATGGGGGTCCACAGCAAACAAGAAGAAGTTTCACCTGGTTGATTGGCATTTGTTGGCTCGTCCTATCTCACTGGGAGGATGGGGTATTAAACACCTGCCACACTTTTGTTGTTCATTGAGGATGAAGAATTTTTGGTACGCCATGAACAATCCTGGTATTTGGAACAATCTTCTTAGGACCAAATATATGAAAGATTTATCTCTTCAGTCCTGGTGCAGGCTCAAAAAGTTCAGACTTGGCAAGGTATCTCCTATCTGGAAGGGCTTTATAAAAAATTTGCATTGGATTGTAAGTGGACTTACATGGCAGGTTGGGAGGGGTTCAGAGGTCAGAGTTGGAGTGGATCCCATTGTTGGATTGGGCTGTAATTTTATCCTGTCTGATGACTTGAGGACTTATCTGAATGACTATGGCATTACTACTCTGGATCAGGCTTTAAATTATACAACTGGACGATGGTTCTCAGCTGAGGAATTAGATTTATGTGAAGTTTGGAGTTATCAGTGGAGTTTATATATAAAGGGTCTCGAATTCAATAGGATCCGTTTAAGGGGGGAAAATGATAAGCTATTGTGGTCCTTTGGGATCTATGCAGGTCCTATCTGTGCATCTATTGGCTATGACTGTATTATAACAAACTTTTTTGTAGAGGAACCTAACCCGGTCTTGTCTATTCTTTGGTCTTTAAAACTTCCGCTGAAGCTCATATGCTTTACTTGGTTGCTGGTCAGGGATAGAATTCTCACCTGGGATCATCTGCAGTCTCATGGATTCAATGGTCCCAGTAGGTGTGTATTTTGTGAAAATCATTTAGAGGGCTGTGGTCATCTTTTCCTTTTGTGTCCCTTTGCTGTGAACATCCTCACTCACTTCTCGAGAAGTCTGGGCTTCACCTTCTCCCCACAGGACTCTGTGTTGTCTTTCCTGGAACATTGGTTCAGCAGTCATGCTTTCACTGTATCTTTTCGGTATTTCCCTATATTTTTCTTCTGGTCCCTGTGGCTCCTCCGTAACCACTGCATATTTGAAGATGGGAAACCATTAGCCTCCTTGCTTATCTCTCGGATTGAATGTCTGTCTGCCCTTTACCCCGTGCCTCCTCCAAAATTAAAGCATAGGCTGATTGGCTCTAGACCTGTACATGTCTTCCCTGTTGCTTACTTTGATGGTGCAGCACAAAGAAATATGGGAGGTGTTGGGTTCGTGATCTATATAAGTGAAACCCATTACTTTTGTTTTTTGTGGGCTGTGGATTATGTTCCAATACTCGAGCGGAACTGATGGCTCTATGGTCTGTATTCAGAGTTTGCAAGCTGATGGGATTGCCCGTTCACATGATCTTTGGTGATTCAATGGTGGTTATATCATGGGTGAAAAAACTTTCCACCCTTAATATACCCACATTGAAACATTGGTGTGCTGATATCTTCTCGATGCTGCTCTTGACCCCATCTGTGACCTTCAATCATATATATCGGGAACACAACATGCTAGCTGATGATCTATCAAAGAAGGCACTTAAAATGAATCCGGGTCTTGGATATTTCTCGGAATATTTGGATGGTTTGATTATAAGGGAGGGTCCTTTCTCCCTTTTTTGATGGCTGTTCTATTTATTTTGATGGCTGTTCTATTTATCCTACAGCATATGGACATGTGATTATGTATTCCTTTTATTGCCTGTTTGGATCAGATCTTCAGCTGGCTGATATGATTTCCTGGGAGGATATGTTTAAAGGACACGATGATTGAAGGAATATCTGACCTGAATCTTTCAGGGATGATGAATAAGTCTGTATATGAACAGACTTAGTTTTCTTCTTCTTGCTGTTATTGCTGGCTGATTATGTCTGTTAGTATTGAACTGTATGATTGCTATTCAGTCTTGTATGCTGTTCAGTTGGTTGTATTGTATGCGTTTCAGTTGGTCGTGATGTTTGTATGCATTTTGTGTTGATGGCTTTCCATATGGCCGGTGGAGAAGAAATAGACAGCCTGGACAGACTCATGAAATGTATAATATGTCTTTTTGATTCATATGAATATCAAAGACTGGTATTTTTTCCTCTGAAAAAAAATACAACATGAAAAAATGACAAAGACATAGAGCATAGCTGAAAATGTGGAAAGGAGCAACAAGGTTTGTGCGCCACAGGAGTTGGATTAACATTAATTACGCCGTAAGGCGTTTAACAAGTGGGAGTCGACTCCCCGAGTTAATGTTTTTTTTTTCCAGCCGTAGGATGCTTTCGTCCGACGATTGGGGTAATTTGCGTCGTTGATCTTCATCTACTGCCTGACATTTTTGTCATCCTCCCTTAAATGCACATCAATGCTGCTTGGCATTTCTTTTCAACCTCCCTTAAATGCAAATCAATCAATCCCTGCCTTGCGGAATCCCTGCCTTGCGGAAACTCTTAGGCGGTGATGCCTACCTCTATTAGAACCCCCTGCCTCCATCAGAACTCAAAACTCAAGAAAACTCTGTTGATGCCTACCTCTATCAGAACTCAGGGACCCTGGGGAGGCAGAACTCAGGAACTCTCCCTGCCCTGCCGAACTCAAGAACTCGCCTCTAGGACCAGCTGGTAACTCCAACTCAAGAACTCGCCTCTAGGACCAGCTAGTAACTCCATGATTCCAGGTCTTGAATCTCTCTGTATCTTTCTTTTGCCCTTTAACATTTAGTTTGCCCGCTTGTGCTCGCATGAATGAATTTACGTTTTGTTGATTCAATATTTGAAACTTCAAAGCTTATGAATATCCCATACTGTTTAGCATGCAACGAATTTCATTAACAGATATACTTCAAACCCGTAAATTTGTTAAAAATACAGAGATGTAAATTTGTTAAAAATACAGAAATGTAAATAGTTACTAAACCCACTGCAAAATCATAAATCATAAATAACGCCACCACAAATTCTGAGTGAATTGAGGGAATTGAGGACCCCTAGGTGTACAATTGCTAGTTTTAACTTTTGTAAATAAACTTTTATCAGAAATAAGATACGATTGCCTCACTTACCTTCCCATTGCAAAGAGCAAACGGGAGCGTTCAGATGGAGAGGGTATCATTTTATCCATAAGTGCTCCAATACCTTCCTGGCCATCAAATTCTTTCATACCAAGAAGCTTCTCAATTGAATCCTCACCTGATTCAAAGCATCTTGTGAACAAATCTGGAATGTCGTAAAATGATTCACCTGCTGTTAACTTCCACCCAGCATTCCCTGGATTCATATACTCACAAATAAAAACTTAATCAATATAATCCACATACTTAAAAAAATAATTTTCTTGGGCCCTGATTTCTTTGAGTCCATAATGGCGAGGCTTCTCTGGCCTCTCTTCGTCTTCGTTAGTTGATTGCAAAATACCAACATTCTAGCAGGACCAAACAGTGGTTGCGTTGGTCTCAGCATGTAGAAATTCAATGTAATAAGCATATGTGAATCGGATTACTGTGCTGTGCTACAATATGAGAGAATGGGATTACTGTGCTGTGCTCTCTGTTTTGAAATCTTCTGTGCCATTTATAGTTTATCGGTGGAAATTTAATAAATTTAATACCTCCAACATTTCCAGTGAAGACTATTAACATTCAAGACCAGAATATCTGTAACTTGTAGTTATTCACAGTTTTCGACCGTTTTCATTCTTTACTTCCCTCTCTATAGCTTGGAGGTTGTTTTTCAACGATACAAATTCGGAATAGTTCTGCTACAAGATCACTAGATGCCCTACTCAGTGGCAAAAATTCGCTAAAATTTGTAAATTGAAGCATTATATAGTCACGATTCCACTGGATAACGCATTCCTAAAAACAAAGCTATACACTAGAAAACCCCATAAAGCTCTGCAGAATTACTGAATCTTTACAGTTTTTAGCTATATTTAGCGCTTTTCCCTCTTTCCCAACCCTCTTTGCCATATTAAAGCTCGAAACCAACATATTCCTAACCTTATTCAAACCGCGCAGCATTATCACCATTTCTACTGTTCTTCGAAACAAAAAACAATTATACTACACCTCCACATTTATAAACAATCTACTGTAAATAAAACTGCCAGATCTCACAAATAACACATTTCTTTACCGTTTACAACGATCTTGAACCGATTTCCGAGCTTCTTCAATTAAATTCGACGTTCCAACGAACAAATTTATCATTCTCAGCCATCTCTATGCCGAATTCTCATCAGATCAACCCTCGGCACCTACAAATTCTGCGTGTTTCGGACGAAGCTTGCAAGAATTCGAAAAGGTCACTTCAATGCTCAAATCTTTTGAGATTAAAGCTTGTACCGGTCCATTATTAAAGCTTTTAACGTCAAATTAAAGCCTTGAACTTCCATTTTACTGTAGGTCGAATCAAAATAGACCTATACGGTACGAATTCGAACTGTGCTGTGCTGTGCTTCGATAGATCTCTATGCTGTGCTTGGATAGATCCCTTGTCAATTCTTTGTAAATCCCTCCTATTGTGTTTTCTCTGAGAGTGTATCGTATTGTATTAGTCGGTGAAATCAAAGACCACGTGGTGTGCATGCAGCCCAGGCTCACGTGGGCTCCCTTGGGCAGCTGGTTCCAGAGAAGTTTGCTATTATGAAGCTTCATAAGTGATAGATTTTTTATAATAAGAAAAATGTATGTCAGATTATAGGTGTCTGGGTATCGGTTTTTTAATTCTAAAAAGTTTTAATAAATTATAATTCCAACTTTTTTACATCAAATTCCAAATCCGTGATGCAAGATTAAACCATCAAACCATCTAAAGAAAAAATCTGTATTCTATGCATTGGGATTGAAGGAGATTCCCTGACCCTCTGTTAAGAAGGGGTTAGAATTGGTAAAGGAAGGGGTCCGATCATCTCGGAATTGTTTTGGATTGGGAAAGGAAGAGGGGTCCGATTATCTTATACTTGTTGGGTTCATTCGGATTTTATTTGATTTTAAATTTGCGCTGGAAGCACAAACATATAATAAAAACCTCTCCGAAGGGTCTGAGTGATAGAATTACATTGAGGGGAGGTTGAATTACTTCAGTTTGCAGATTTTGATGCCGTAGAGGCTTTTTCCAAATCAACGGAGCCTTATCAATTTCCATTGGTCTCTATACATATCTTTTTAAAGAAAATCACGGGATTTTTTTGTTTGTTTGAAATACCAGAATGGAGAACAGCTCAGCCGCCATCCACAATTATGGTTGATAATCCAGCGGGACTCTTCTGGACTCGAACTCGAGACATTGTCACGAACTCCAAGTCAGTTGGAACTCATTAAACGAACGTGCTAGACTGGGTTGCATCTGAAAAGTTAGCGGCGATATTGTAGAGACGAACTGTGGGAGGGAGCAGAAAGCCATGGTCGCTACGAAGTTTGATTTATAGCTGATTATAATCGATGGTTGATGATGCGGCTTTGCTGGTATATAATCTCGATTGGCAAACTGTTAACAGTAAGCACCGGTCCCCAACTAATCTTAATGGTTAATTTTGCGTTGATTGTCTGATTTGTTGTGTGATTCTGATGATGCAGAACCGAGGAAGCCGATCTGAGCTTAGTACATTTCTAAAAACCATATAGTTTGCATTCTCATGTCAACAAGGCCGACTGCTGCTGCTGCTGATTGGCAGATATACATAGCAGATGGGGTTGCTGTAGAGTTGCTGGAGTGGACAATAAAGCCTGTCTTTATCAGGCTTGAGCTGACTTATTTCTTTTTAGGGTTCCTGGGAGTTTCCCGAGGTATATATCAGTTAAGGACATTTTGTCAGTTGCTAAGTTCCATAGGATTTTGATGGAAGAGAGTCTTCTATTGGTTCCCAGGGATTCCAAGAATTTAAGAGTTCAATGCATTCCAGTAGTCGTTCAAAGATTGAGAACACATTGGATGCTTAGGTTTTTTAGGTTACGTGGAGAACCACCTTCGCAATTCACAAAAGCCAGCCGAATAGACCAATGAATCTTCATCTGCAAGGGGATATTGGCTGAAAGATCCAGCAAATATAAATAAGAGGTGATGCAGTCGTATGAAACTTAGCTTACAACACGGCGTTCTTTTATTGGACCCCTAGGTACAATTGCTAGTTTACTGAAAATATGATCACAGGAGATGGAATAACATTACCTTCCGATGATGGCTACGGTTATCCAAGTGGATGCACATCGTCTACGGCTCTGCGGATTCGCGCTCAAATAAAAACTTAGGCTTTGCAAAGTTGCAGCGGGAGGAGGGCATGAGTCTGGTTCGATGCAGGGGAGATGCAGGCTCCAAATTTGAAGCCTTCAGGGCCCGTCAAGGGCCCTTTTACCCGTCATAGAAGTATGGTTTTTTTTTTAACCTGCCAAATAAATTTAATAACGGAATATGCCCGTCAATCAAGAAATGGTAAAAAGTTTTAAAATTTTCACTAGAAGGGCTGATCCAAGATCAGCCCGTCAATAGTTTTTACGGGCGCTGACTCCTGAGTATGGGGCAGCTGGGGCCCGGGGGCCGGGGCTTATGCCATGTAGACACTGGGAGTCGGGACCCCTCGCCCGTGGGCCGTGACACCCGTCAGTGGTCACCTAAAAAATTAAAATACATAATCAAAAATTATTAATACATTATACTTATTACTGATACATAATACATTATATAATATACAGACTACAGTGAATCGTGATTCGTGAATGTATTTACTATTATGTGATTCGAATTTAAATCAATGTACTGTCACGAGTCCTCACCTGTGTAATCAATAAATTGGAATTTGGTAACTATCATTTCGTATTAACTCCTGAGTCCTCCCCCGAGTGACGAGTCCGCTCACACTCACAGGCTACAGCTTTCAGTATTTTGGTTTTAAAAGGAATTATGGATCCCGCAGGCTGCAATGTTCATTTGGCTTTTAGGGTTTTCATTTGCAGTGATCCTGGTGCAGGGGAGTTCCAACTTCCAGCGTTGTGTTTTGGCCCGGCAGCTGGCTGTTCGAAGATCAAGGAGTCAGCCCACTGGCGTCTATGGCCATTGTAGTTCAACTGGTTAGTGTTACTCTGAGCGATTTGTAGCCAAGGATTTGTGAATTGAAATCAATAAGGATTATGATAATTTTTTAGCCATGGAATGAACATGTGAATAGAATTCAATAGGATTGTGATAACTTTTCACTGTTTTGTACTGGTCTTGAAATGGTGGATTTATAAAAACCAATGGTGTATTATAGGCCCAACTGATGGGCGAATGGAAATTGGCCCTATCTCTTATCCTTACAGGGAACTCGGGACTCCGGGAGGAAGGGGAGACGCCTTTATAGATAGAACCCTAAATTAACATGATGATGGAACTGCTATAAAACTGCTATAAACCCTAAATTCTGTTTTAATCTTTAAAGAATAAAGAATACATATGGATGCATCTATAGGCATATATGTTGTATCTTCTGCCCCTAAATCTATTACTCTGCATTTTCGGGCGTTCAGGATTTCAACAATAATAACAAAAATGTGATTAAACTAATGCCTCGCAAGATTTCGTAGCCG
>LPNX010233175.1:8760-40198 GCA_001517045.1 Pseudotsuga menziesii
CTTGTCATGTGCACTTGTGATACATGCAATTGCAATGGGCACACCTACATAGTGGGAATAACACCATTGACATGGACAACAACATACAAGTCATGTGGGCACAATTGAGTTGCATATGGACACCTGGGTCCAATTAGACTTAGAGGTGCTTGCAAGAGTTTGATGAGACTCATATCTATAGTGAATGCCTCAAAGTGGGTAATACATTCATTCATTCGAGCATCTTTGTGAAAGGATTCACACAAATTGAACGCGATCTTTGTGATTCTCTTTAGTTATGGGGCTTGCACAGTAAGGCCAATTTGGACTGGATGGGTGAAAAATGAAGAGGTAGAATATGACCTTTTTTTTTCCACAGAAAAAAAAAATCATAACTTTATTAACAAAAAATACATTCCTCATATGATCCACTATCATTTACTGATCAGTGTCCATTTCCTCAATTTCTTCAGCACAAAAATGATTTACAATAGATAATAATTGATTAGAAATCAAATTATATCCAATCCAAAAAATATCAAAATAGTTAAACTACAATCAACAAAAGTTGTATCTTGTAAGTTAAACAGAAAGTAGTTTTTTCACTTTACAATCATCAAAGTATTGATCTTCAAAACTGTACAAACATCAGTAATCCTTGATCTTCAAAGACTATGTAAAGTATATATATAATCTAACTCAGTATTTATCCACAGAGTAGAATCCTTCAAAAACTATTATCCAAAATGAGTTTTAATCCATCAAAAATACACTGTCAAGATGTCGAGATAAGTCTTTAACAATAACTGTCACAAAGTATCATTTTGCCATCAAAAGAACATTAAAACTGTCAGCAAAAAAAACACCACTGAGTCTCATTCAGGTAGAACATGACCTATAGGAGGCAAGCATGCGGTAGATTTAGAGGTGGGTTTATATAGGACTATTGGGCATTGGTAGGATGCTTATTTTCCCTAGAATTATTTTACTTTTTTTAAAAGAGTGGTAGGCATGTGTCTTCCCTCCCTTGTTGTATAGTATAAACATTCTTCTCATAAATAAAGTTTAAGGCGCCTGGCTTGGGTTTTTCCCATATATGTGCATTTGTATTGTGACTTGTTTAATAATGGTGATGAATGTTCTATTTCTTGGAATTCTTTATGTTGGTGAATTCTTGACATTGGCTAAGTGAAGAATTGGCTAATTATTCAGTATTATTAAGTATAAGTATTGTTGGGATGTTTTAAAGGTTGTGGTAGGATGCATGCTAGAGTGTTGAAATAACTTAGTTGACTAGGACTTAGTTGCATTCCATCATTTGTAGTCCAAGGTGAATTTATAGTTAGACTTAGGCAAGGAGGCATAGTATGGATGTAGTAGGCACAGATTGTCCATGACCTTAGTTGCCAAACCAATGTTGGGAAATACTCCAGTTCAAAGAAAAAGATCAAACATATTGTTGGTATAAGAGTAGTTTTGGGTGTTATGCACCACTGCAACTTCATAGTTGGTATTAGAGATCAACAAAAATGAGCTATATTGATCTCCAATGTCGTCACTCCAATGACACTTGGTTTCAAGGAAATGTTGTCCACTTTTTCTCCATTGTACCTTCCCAAGATAGTGGGTTGCATGTCACATTGGGAACTCTTCATTATGCCTGGTAAAACTTAGAAGAAAGATTCATACTGTGACACAAGTTGGTGGATAGTTGTATAGGATGACCTAAAGTGGTGATCATAAACTTGTGCATGGACATGACATACACCTAGGGTAGTTCATTTGTATAAAGCTTGGGAAATCAAGCACTATTCATTGTGACGTGGAAGGAAGTTAAATAATTCATTGATAGGTTATACACATGGACAAGAGAAAGCTTGAGATAAGAAGTGAACCAAGTGTGTCTTAAGACTTGGATAGGATTTTCAAAGATGTTAAGAAGGGTTGGATTGTTTCTGCGTTGTGACATGGATGGCCCAGTGAAAGAACTAGGGAGATTAAGAGGAAATCCATGGCCATGGAATTAGAATGTCGAGATAAGTAGATCCATGAGATGTACATGGCATGATAAGCCCTATATATTGTGCATTGCATTTTTATTATTATATTAGTAATGTCTGTATTGGTTGGCTAGGACATTAATTGTAATTGTACCCTTTGTCTCCTATATATACGGAGGAGACATAGTTTTAGGATCATCTCATATCATCTTGTGCATTTGATACATTGTAAAAGGAGGTTTCCCCCTTGAAGAGGATTCTTATTCGTCTCTTTATCTCATTCTCAAGGCTTGGGGTTACTCTTTATTTATACGTTTACGCTATTTTGGGAATTTGGTGTATAACAATTGGTATTAGAGCAATTATCACTACAATTTTTTTTATGGGTCATATTAGATTTCAAAATTTTGAGGAGCCTCAAGTGACATATAAATTTAATAATGGTAAACCTTTCAAGCCGTGTTTCACTCCATTTTTGGAGGTATAGTTTGTGGAAGTTAGGGTTTTCTACTAGTATAAAAACTAGTCTCAAAAAGGTGTTATTGCTAAAGCTATTATACCTAGAAATTGAAATATCCAAATTTACTATGACCTATTTCATAGGAAGTAAACATAACATATTATTTGTGGTAAAATTATCCAAATTAGAACTGGGAAATTGGCCACGTTTGTTTTCCTACTTTTCCCCACTCTTGCGACCCAAGTTCAATAGACCCACGAAACCAACAAACACCCAAAGACATCGGCCCGATGGAGCAAGCTCAGCCAGTAACCCCTGTGAGGCAGGCATAGTCTCACCCAAGATATCTTAATGTGTAACTGCCAGAACCATGTTTCCACAATTGACGAGGGATTACAGTCCCTTGGCATGCGGCCAAGGTGCTCGACAAAGTCGGAAGGATGGAGACTTTTATGAGCTTGACAGTGGCGCAATAGTGCGACATAGACAACGCATGACACAACCTTGTCCTTCACAACTTAACAACTGGTGCAATAGTGTGACGCAGATGATTCCTTAATAGTAAATGATAGTGATGCGAATGTATTATAAATTAATAGTATTTTAACATGAAATCATACCAAGTGGTTGACAATTCTTTACTCATTCATTCATTCACTATTGATATCGATATTGCGACATTCAGTCAAGCAATAAATATAGACAATGCAAGATAATAAAAAATTCAACATTAACCATTCAACATTCAACATTCATGCGACACAAGAAATAACGTGGAAACCCATCTGGCATGAGAAATATATGGCACCTTGCAGTCTGTGACCTGCAGACTATTTTAAGATATGTCTATTTAGCTCAGACTCTTCTTGTTCTCATGCTCTCTATTTTATGTTTTTATTCTACTCCTACTGATCTGCACACCGCCTGGATCAACTCTTCTACTCTACTATTGTAGCTAGGAATTTTGAACCTCCTACGGACAGGAGCTGTTCCTCTAGTCTGAATGGCTCAGATCTAGAACAAATGGTACACAACAAGATTGGAAAACATTCCCTAGAATGGGTGGATATCTGGAATCAAGTCTCTCTGACGTAATAGTATAGTTGTTCCTTGTAAAGATGATCCTTCATGGATATACCTGCATAATCACAAGAAAACAACAAACAAGATCAAATAGAACCAGAATATAATCCACTTTTCTATATTGATGACTAAAGAATTCAATAATAAAACATATGATAATGACACAATATATTTTATGGGAAAGGAACCAATTTTGCATTAGATAATAGAGGATAAGTTTACAACCTATGCCTTAGTGTCGATGTACTCCTTCACAAAGCCAACATCTCGTCCCCAATAGCTCCAACTTGCTCCCTCAAGCTCACTCTTCTAATTTAGGCCAGAATGTCAAAGCAACAACATAACTTTACTCTCTCCTCAACCATGGAGAATGAGCATGCTTTTATAGGCTTGGAATGGATAGAGATGGTTGAAAAATTGGTGGGTGAGGTGGCTAGGAGATCCTATGAGGATGGATAGCGATCCCAACTGGCCCTAGTGATCAGGGATAAGGGTGCCATGAAGCCTTCTTTCAAGAAGCTTCGTGAGAATCTCTCTTTTTTCACTTTTTACCAAGGGCACCACTTCTTCCTCACTGAGACAGACCGGTGACAGGGCAAAACCGCACATTGCTCAAAGGGTAAATGCGGTGCCACCGCTTACTGTCAACACACTATAGGCGGTGTTGAATAAGGTGCCACATTTTGACTAAAGGGTAGAGGCGGTGTTGGATTTTCATATGTAGATTTGATGTCTTGACTAATATTATTGCTTCACAATTTGGAATTGAGGGAAAACAATGAAGTTTGGGATCTCATCACATGTTGATGATGAGATTTAGGTGTAACAACTATCTATGCACTCAGCTACAGATCCACGACTCAACAACCTACTATACTATCAAACTTCTCTCTAATCAACAATACAATAACCAACTATTCAACAACCATTACACAAAATGGGTTCTTCCTACTTATAGATATTACAAGACCACGTCGGGCCAACTGAGTACAGCTCAGTTATTGCAGTCATAAATAGCCACAAAATATCTTCTTTTACATTAATGACATGCCATACTGGCCGCAAAACCTCCTACATTACATTAATCACAGGCCATAACTAGCCGCAAAAATATTCCTTTAGTCTTCCATGGACTTGAACACTTACAGTCCTTCTAATCTATTGCTTTCCTCCCTTTACTCTTCTTCCTACCAAACCTCCATTGAATCTGGGTTTTCTTTTCCTTGTCACATCTTTCTCAGTTCTGCGCTTCCTTTTCTTCCTTTACCTGCTTTTACTTGCTTTTACCCCATCGTGTGCCTACTTTTCCTCTCTGTGCTTCCACTTCGGTTTCATCCTTAAGCTCTATCCTAGCCCAACATGCCCTCAACACTCACATGTGGGTTGTCCTGAGCCACTAAGAAAAACTCATGTTTCTGGTGCAAGCTACGCCATGGGACCAACCTTGTCCCGAAATTCCTTCAAAATTACTTCCACTCGAGCAACCTCTTGCGCTACTTCCTCTTCCTGCTTGGCCAATTGTTCCACATGGTCGGAACTAATATGTTTCGACGGTCCTTCTTCCAGCGACTTAGTGATAAGCTAGAGCTTCTGTTGTACAGGCGGAATGAGTCTTGTAACTCTTTTGGCCTTTGTCTGCTGTGTTTTGACTTCCTCATTTCTTTTCTACTCCTTGTCACGGATAGTTTTTACTTCATGCTATAGCTGCTTTAGCTTGATGATCTTTGCAATATTCTCTTTGATTGACAGCTTCTTCATGTCTTCCTTAACCTCTCTTATCATTAAATCCGTTTTATAAACATTTTCTTTGATTTTATCCATGGCTTCATCTTTTAGAAGAAATTCCCACATCATAGAGATGGCTTCAACTGCTTCAGTGCAAAGTTTTTATCCTTGCTTGATTCGTTCAACAGCCTTAGATGTTGTTTTCCTACGCTCTTCTAGCACCTCAATAAGTGTACTTGGTATTTGTTACACTTTCAGCTCTTTGACTTGTTTTCTTAGGTCTGTAGCAATCCTGGATAGGCGTGCAAGCCTGCTCTATTCACACACTTCAATTTCTTGCTCTTTTTTCATGAAGGAGGGCCTTGCGAGTCTTTTCCTTCCTTGTTTTCTTGGTAGCCTGATATGCAAGAGAATTTTCTCTAATTCGAATTTCAATAGTGTCTGCATGTTGAACAACATATACTTTGGCCAATACTAATTTGGAGAAATCTATAGATAGTGTCCCAAATTCATGGAAAACATTATCAAACTCGGGTGTACTTGTATCCATTTCTCGTGCTTGGACGTCTATCTTTACCAATGGTAAAAGTAGTGGTTTTACTAGTGCATCATTTGCATCCACGACGTAAGTCTTAGTTTCGATTGTTCTTTTTACTTCATTGATGGCATTGGTGAGCATATTGATATGATCCACTAGTTTTTCAGTCAGTCGCAGCTGATTTTTACTTATGCCTTTAATACTGGACTTTGCAACCTTTTTAATTGCTTCAGAAAGCAAGCTCATGTCATCCTCAGCTAAACTGACAATGTTGGTCATTCTAGCAGATTTGCGCTTCTTGCATTGCAGCTGAGGCTGTTGTGTGTCCTGCACTTCTTCCTGGGCCTTCTTCTAAGTATACACATCCTTGTCAGTAGGTGTTCCTTTTGAATCATCCTGATCAGAGCCATGATCACTGTCATCATCCTCTGAAATCAGCGACTAGTTGTCTTTCCTGTTGCCCCCATCATTTCCTTCTTCATTATCTTGGTAATTTCCTTGACCATTTCCTTGGCCATTCCCTTAGACATTTCCCTAGTTTCCTCAGCTATCTCCCTGATCCATTTTCACGTCAACCGAGACGCGCCATTTCGTAGGCCACTCCTGGATGGCCGCTTCCACATCCAAGTCAGTAACCATGAAAAGAGTTGGTTGCGCTTGTTTCTCCAGGTCCTGTCGCGGCTCCAGAATAATGTTGTGGATGCCAACCTGGAAAATTATGAAATATTAATACTTTTGGACTTTCGCAGCCCACGGTCTATGTTGGTGTTTTATTACTTCGCTCAGTGCCTTCCCATGCAGAAAGAACTCTATGTTATTGTCTTTATGTCAGATCTTGTCTTCCTTGTCCTCCTAGAGGTTCTAATACTTTGTGCCATGGCAAAGCACTAGGACATTCAGCGACTGGTAATCGGGTGGGTTTGACTAAACAACAAAATAAATAAAAACGAGCAACGAGGAGTAGTGGAATTTGTCCTTACTATCCTCATGCACTTCCTCAGCATCCTCCAACATCTCATTCAATAGATAATGTGACCAATTGAATATCACTCCTTCTGCACACTGTTTTGCAAGTTCCACCATCCCAATGATGCACTTAGTGGGCCACATCTTGCACAACAACATGCAAGATAGAATCTTTGTGGTGAACTTCACTGTGTTGTCAGCTATAGAGGAAATGAGGAATCCTCTATTTGCGCACTAGAGGTCATGCTTCTCCTTTATCTTTGTCGTATCCCTGTTTGTGCGCAGATATGGTGCAGGTTCATGTCCTTGGCGTGGGATACCCGTTATCATCGAAATGATCTCGACGTCGACAACATAGGGTCGATCAATCCAAAAATATCCTCCATGGAAATAGACTAGGAGTTGTTTCACATATGTGCCCGCTTTCTTACTTTTACCAAAGTGTGGCATGAGCAATAAGTTAATTAGGCCCGCGCTTTCTATACCTTGAGCCCATTGCATTGGAACTACCAACTGCAGCTCAGAAAGGATGGCTGACAACATGATCATGTAGTTCTTTCTCTCCAGTTTCGCTTGCTTCCTTGTATCAGTATCTTCGAATTGCAACTTTACCAGTTTCGGGATTATGTTCATCAGTAGTGGCACTCCCGCAGGGATCTAGGGTGCAACCAAGCATAAGCACACTTTTGTCAGAAGCTTCACTTCAGGTGCCTCTACTCTCCTTGGATGAACATATGACAATTGTAGGCTATTCTCTTCTATGATGGCATTTGTGTCTCTTTGTGGTGGTGAAGCTGGTGCATCCTTGATGGGTATGTCCTCAGTGGCCTTACACTTTTTGGTGAACTTTGGCACCCTAACCCGATACGTTGATGATTCTGGGATGTCTCTATCTGACACAAATGGTCATGGACCTGTAATTGGTATATTGACCAGTGGGTTTTGAACTGGGGTCATCAGGGGGCCCGAACCAAAGGCCGAAGGAGGGGCCAAACCGACCGGAAGAACTGTCTGTTGAGCTGGTTGTGCCATTGTTTTTGGTTCTTCTTCTCATTGTTGTACCTATAGTGACTTAATCTCTTCTTCGATTGGGAAAGGTGACGCTCTCGTAACATCAGACTACTCATTGTTACTGGAAATCAAAATGACCATTAGCTTCATCTCTCAAAGTTTCAAACTCTGGTTCGCTCTTGTTCTCTCTGTGTAAGTAAAATGATTCTTGTTGATGAAGGCTGATATTTATAGGGATGCGCTCAATCTGCATGTGATCATTTGATGGAAGATCAATGTCTTGTCGATCACATGGGATTCACTTTCGATGCATTCCCACATTAACTCTCATACTTGAGTTCTGGTCTGTACTTGTCAGTGCAGTTTGGAGAGGAAGACGGATGGGACCAAAATGCAGGCCCCCATTTTCCTTGGACTTGATGGATTAATGACACTTCACTGTCATAACCACCTAAATATTTTTGGGTATCCATGCTTTAATGATGGTTAGTTGTCATTCCCTCTCTTTACTATGATTCACATACTTTTATCGCAGACATGCGACATAACAATTTCCTTTCCTCTTTTATGTTTTTCTCTCTTCTTTTTTTCATACCTTTGCTTTCTTATGCAGCCGTGTCGCAACCTGCATTGTAGGGTTTCAGGTGGATGACATTTATCATCCCTGCGATTGGCGTTCCATCCAGCTTATGTAACTTCACCGCGTCGACCTGAGTAATTTGCACAATTACATATGGCCCTAGCCAATGTGTCTTTAGTTTCCCTGGATGCTTCAAAAATATGCTATCATACATCAAAACAAGTTCTCTGACTTCAAAATGTTTAGTTCTGATATGGAAATCATGCCATGCTTTCTGTCTTTGCTTCTCTGTATTTTGATGAAACCCTATGAAGAAGCGTTCCTTTTCCATCTGAATGAGATGTGACAACCTTTTTTTGACAACATCTCCATCGGTCATTTATGTTAGCGCAATAATTCTTAGGCTTAGAATGATATACTCCATCGACACAACAACTTATTGTCCATAAACCAGTTTGAATGGAGTGTGCCCTGTTAGTCACTTGCAAGTCATGTAGTACGCCCATAGCACAGCTAAAAGTTTCTGATCCCAATCATCTCAGTGGACGTTGCATACTTTGGTTAATGAATTATCCAATATCTTGTTGAATGCTTCAACTATTCCATTCTCCCAAGGACGATAGGGTGTCATCTTTCTATGCTGAATCTAGATCTCTACAGTAAGCTCATCAATCATTTTTTTAACAAAATGCATACCTTGGTCGCTTAGCATAATTTTTGGGCAGCCGAATCTGGTCACCACATTTTCAAATAAAGGCTTTGTCCCAGTTGCAGCGGTACAATCCTTAACATGTGTTTCTTCATCCCATCTGGTTAAGTAGTCTGTCGCAATGATAATGTAGTGCGCTCTAGTCCTCTTTCTTGGTGGACTGATCGGTCCGACAAAATCAATAGCCCACTTGTCAAATACTTGAAGGGTTAACTGTGGCACTAATGGCATCTCATCATGTCTCGACAGTTTTCCTGTTCTCTGGAAAATATTGCAGCTGCGGCAAAAGCTCTTAGTATCCATGTGTATAGTTGCCTACCATAATCCATCTTGTAATATCTTGTGCATGGTTTCTTTTCCAGCATAGTGTCCTCCTGCGACACCGGCATGTTCTTCACTCATTACCCACTCTCGTTCATGGTCAAAGACACACCAACGCATTATTTTGATAGGGCCCATCTTGTATAGTTGTCCCGCAATCAACGTATAATCAGCAGCTTTAATGATCAAATTTTTGTTCTTCCCAATGGTGAATCCTTCAGGCGCATAGGTTGTACTCAGGAGGTAAATGATAGCCTCAAACTTTTTATCAACCATGGTGACCACAAAGAGTTGCTTGTTAGGTAAGTTATCCTCCATACTGGTGGGTTCTTCACCACTTTCTATCCTCGAAAAGTGGCCAGGTCCCACATTCAGTCGACCAGGTTTAACAATGACCTCGAAATCAAATTCTTGGAACAAGAGAATCCATCAATAATAATCTTTCCCCCAACACTGGCTTGTTGACCAAGTATCTTAAGGCCAAATGATCAGTGTACATTGTTGACCAGTGCATTGACCATGGAGAGGCCTTCTCTCTCTGTCGTCACGTAATTCTTTTCTGTCGTCGAAAGTTTTCTACTAGAAAAATCAATAGGGTGGTCAAGCGCACCCTCACCCAACTAAGTCAAGACTATGCCGATCACGATAGATGACACGTCAGCATGGACATAGAAATGCTTCTTCCAGTCAAGAAATACCAATATCTACGTAGTGTCCATCTTGTTTTTTAATTTTTCTAAACTTTCCTAACAAGCTTCCATCCACTAGAACTTCGCATCTTTCTTCAACAGTTTCTCCATAGGTGCAGTTATCTTTGCATACCCCCTAATAAAATTTCTGTAATAGGCTGTGTGTCCTAACACTGATTTGATTTGCATGACTGATGTAGGTGGTGGAAAGTAAGGGATAATCGCAATTTTTGTTGTCGACCAAAATTCCGTCGTGACACACGACATGTCCCAATAGTACACCAAGTGGTGCGCAAAAAATAAATTTCTTTGAATTAAGCGCAAACTGATACTGGCGACAGCAGCCCAACATCATGCACAGACTCTCAATGTGGTCTATTACTCAACCAAATACAATCCAATCATCAAATTAGACCTCAAGAAATTTATGTATAAAATATTTAAAAGAAGATACTACTATTCTAGAAAAAATAGCAGGTGCATTCTTGACTCCAAAGGGCATTACCGTATACTAGTAGCATCCCCATTATGTGATGAAGGTCATTTTGTGTCGATCCTCCCTCGCGATTATGAATCGATGATAGCCACAGAAGCCATTGGTGAATGAATACATCTCCTACCCTCCGACGCTTTCAAGTACTTCATCTGTAAACAGTGTTGGGAAGGGATCATGCAAGCATGCATCGTTCAACTTCCTCATGTCAACAAAGATCCTGGATTTGTCTGTTGTCTTCTTATCCTGGGTCACTATAGGGCTGATCCATTCTAATTCCTCAACAGGTTCAATGACTTATGCGTCGAGCATGCAATCCAATTCAACTTTTACCTTTTATTTATACCGTGGATTCAACCTATAAGGTCACTGCTTAACTAGTTTAGCATTTGGTTTCTGGGGCATTTTCATCTCTCCCAAATCTCCCACTATTCCCTTCATCTCTAAAAAGTTAGTAGGGAATAATTCCTGAAACTCATGCAACAAGTATGTGATATTTCATACTGTCTCATCACCCCAATAATCTCCTATATTGGCGAACTTTGGGTTTTCTGACGAACCAATGTTCACTTTCTTAATTTTTAGCGGCTTGATGAAATGGTCGCTCGAAATACCACTTCCTTTGACTTCACGTGTACCCTTCGACTATGGTATGTTTATGTTATTCGGATCATCATCTGGTTCTCTAGCAAGATTGTAACAAGCCATTCATTGCTGGATGGTCGCACTACACTGATGGGAACTTGTAACTACGACATGGATTTCATCAAATATTTTCTCCTTGATTTTTTGAAGCGCAACATCAACTGTCAGCTGCTCATCGGAAAATGAAAAGGTGTGTGTGAACTGTGTAACCACCTCATCCCAATCTTGAGTTCCTTGCCACAACTCCATGGATGTATACCAGCTTCTAGGTGCCATTTCCAATGTATGAATGAAATGATGGACCCATTCCTTTGTGGGTATCCTGAAAATGCTATGCGAGACTAATTAAGGTGCTCGACAGGGTTTGAAATCCATGTGTACTTCTGACTCACGACTGTGACCTCTTCACCGAATCTAATTTCCAACAACCATTTACACTGTGGCCATTCTGATATAGACCGCTTACGTGTACCCCACCATATAGCGGGTGTAGCCTTCAGTACATAGTCTAATGCAGACAAGCGTTGCAGCTCTATTACCAGTACTTAAAACTCACTGAGGAAGGTCATGAGATTAGGAAATCCCTCATATGTAAGTAATTCCCTTGATTGATTCTCCACTCATGGCACAGATTTGGTAACTTTGGCACATTGCCTCATAGAGACTTCATGCAATATGTTTTTCCAATTCTCTAAGGCCTCTCCTGAATCTGATGTGCAGGAACTAGCACTTCTCTAGCTCAGGTTTCCATCCGCTCTAGGATTTACATAATCATATTCTAAGGCACTGATATTATAGATATTGTCTAGATAATCACCCTGCCCTTCACTATTAACAGGTTCGACATACCTCTGTCTCTCTAGTGGGTCAATGGGTGATACTACCCTCATCTCATCATCCTCAAATGATAGGATCCTTTTTGTGAAGTTTAGAATGGTTTGGTTATCTATGGCCCAATCTATCCCCAGAAGCATAGGATATGGGTTCCTATCATCAACAATGTTAATGACTTCAAAGTCCACTAATGTGCACAACCCCTTAATGTCGACATGGAATTGACTCAGCCTACCAATTAGTATGACCTTCGCCTGATTTGAAAGCCTCAACTAGACAGGGGACCAGTCCAAGCACGGATTTCCCATGCTCTCCCAAGTTTTTCACATCAGAATATTGATGTTTGACCCTTGATCTAGAATGATGTAATCCATGTCACAATCCCTTATCTGCGAAGTCATTCTTAACTCGCACCCTGTTTTGAATTTATTCTTGACATGGCTAACCTTCCTTCCAGGTTGCCACTCTACTAGGGTTTCTTATATTAGTTCTTGTAGTTCTGTGACAACATATTTATCTTGAATTAGCGCTAAGCAACTTGACAGAAACAACTTGATCTCACTAACCTTTTTTATAATCGGCTTGTGGAATAGCTGCTGGAAGCATTCGGGCATCTCCCTAACTTCAGTTGATGTCAACATCTTTTCTGGGTCTATAAATTCAGGTCACATGTCCAAAAATACTTGTTTTTTTGTTTTTAAACATCAATGGTACCTTATTCTATGCCGTGGGTTGCACTTGCAGCTGTTCTTGTAGGATGTCTTGATCGGATCCAGTCGTAGCACCTCCATGTGTTACAATGGAAACTCTTGGATCTCTTGACTCAGGAGAAATCATCTGAACATTTAGGTTAGGATTTGGATTTGGATTCGTATTCTGTGCAAGGTTAGGGCCTATGACAGTCTGATCTTGCCACTTCGCAATAAATTGAGGACATTGCTCCATATTATGGTCCTGCGATTTGTATTATGAACATGTATTTGCATGTTCATGGAAATATCTAGCATAATGGCCAGGTTGTCTACAGTTATAACATATGATTTGACCTCTTCCTCTGCCAAATCCTCCTCCTCCTCCTCTACCTTTGAAGTTTCCACCCCCTTTCCCTAAGGGTGTGGTTGCTGCGGTGGGTATTGATTCTGTGGCGCATACTGATTCTGCAGTGCATAGTGAGGCTGATATTGATTCTGATACTGGTTCTATGAGAAAGGTGCAGGATGGTAGTGCACTTATGCCTATTCATCCTGAGCCTGCCCATTGTTCTTCATCAAGCAAGTGTCTACTATATTCTCCTTCAGGAGCTGGTATGATCTACAATCCTTCTCATCATGCCCTACTTATTTGAAAAATTTACAGACAAGGCTGGACGGGTTACTTACAATATTTTGTAAGTATAGGAATTCATCGTCATGATGCCCTCTATTATGGAATATTCGACACCATGGAAACCCGTGGCTACTCAATGGATTTGGTGCACCTAGCGAGATATAGTTCATGTACGACAAAAAATTATCCTTGGTGTGTCCATCCGTTCGACACCTTGTGCACCACAAGTACCCTTGAAATTCCTTTCCCTTCTTAATATCCTAAAGCTATACTATTAGATTAGCCAACTGTGACTAAATCTGCATCATTCCTACTCCACCATCTCCGATTGGCAAGGATTCCAGCTTCATCACTAGTTCTAGCACTTCTATCTATGACACAATCTTTTGTTGCATCAAAGGAGCTCAGATGTGTGGTAATATCGCAACAATAAACCACTCTTTATATTATACTTCCGACATCTGGAAACTAAATTTGTCCATCAAAGTTTTAAACTGCTAATCAAAATCCCATATGAATTTTGTTGGTAACCGCTTTATCTCCTTGATCTCAGTGATACACCGCGACTTAGATTTAGGGACTTAGATTTAGGTTTTCTGATCATCACGAGTAAGATCTCATCAAGGGTCTTCTGTGGGGTTCCTGCTGGTACTACATAGAAATTCATAAACCAGTCTAGTGTGTGACCCCATAGAGTTGTGATCATCTACACCTTTCGTTATGTTTGCATTATGAACTAGGAAAACCATCCAAACAACTTCAGAAAGGAACTAGTGTTTTTTTGGATCTTCTGCTCCATTCCCATTGAATGTGGGTAATCTAATATCTTCCCCAGCCATTGAGTTGGTGTCTAGGTTATCTAATGAATAATTTAATGAAGGTGGAATTCCTTGCGCACTAGTCACAGTACTAACACTATCATTATTAACAACTCTTTAAGGATATGGGGCTCTATATCTTACCTTTGTCGATACTCCTGGAGTGGTGTAGTTGCATCCTGATCTTGGTGTCTCTGCAGACTCTTCATATTCTTTTCCTCCTTCAAGAATCGGGGTATAATCTTCCTCTTCATCACAATACCCTTCCTCTAGCCGCGACTCGACTTCGTACTCACTTTATTCAAACATACTAGGAGTCCGTCTACATCCTATCTGTAATGTCTCCATTCAAATAATTGCATAGCAGGAAAATTCCATCAATCATACTAGTTCCCTAGGTTGGGTGGAAACATTGGGAAGTTAATAATGGAGCTAATAAACAGTGTTTAAACATTAGAAGGAATAAATATTTATTTAATGGATTTAATTAAATGAATGCAAGTGAAAAATGAAATGGCTATGGAGAATGGATAAACATGGAGACTATGGGTCCCACTCAAGCTAGAATTCCTATGTTAAATGGCATCCTCCTCTTGTAATATCGAATCTATGGGAAGACTAATGTTTTTGGATGGATTATAAGGTTAATATACTTGTCCATATACTTCATAGGTCTAATTTGGGATTAATTTAACTTACATGGGGAGAGGAAGAGCCAAATGGGAGTTTCATGGACACTTGGCTAGATTCCCCTTACATTTATGACATCTATGACACCAATTATGGATATTCTATGACAATTATGACACAATTCAGATATGAAGTTTGAAATATAACATATCTGACATGTAATTCCTGAATAGAGCATATTAGAGGGTGCTCATGGGATTTGGATAAGGCCAAGAGGCTCCTACTCAAATTTGGGAGAAGAGGGAAGGTGAAGAGAGAGGCCACATGGCATAGCATGAGCAACCACACCAATTCGACTTGGATTTGGTTTATGGATGGATATTGAAAATAAGAAGACCAATAATTTTTATAAAATTCATGGATCATCCATGAGAAGGCCCTTTTGATCATTTGTGAAAATTGTTATTGTGAAGAGAGAGAGCCAGTGGATGACTAGTTCATGCCTTAGCCAATTTCGAGGGTGAGAGATTCCCATCCTAGTTGGTGTTTGGAGAGGCCACTTAGGTATTTCAAGGAGATTAAATGGAGTCATAATTTACAGGTTCATTCTACAACATATCATGGACATATCAAGTTCAGCTTGTTCTTCCTTTCATCTCAAGTTTTCTCACCATATTTTAGCTCTATGGAGTGAGGCACACTTGGTGAGCTATTAATCTCTTTGAGGGAGATTTTATTGCTCTATTATTTTGTATCTGATGTAAATTATCTTCTATTTAATATCATAAATCTCTCAGGTCTAAATTCCAAGAAATATCATGTATTATTTCTCAATAATGAAGAAACAATGCTATTTCCCCACTACCTTGTTGTAAACTCTTGTAATCTTGATGGATTCGAATGGATATATAAAATATTGATGATTTATGAATGAATGGAATGTAATTAAATTATATTATGGGTTTCATTTTCAGTAACTTAGAATTTGTGGCCATTGGTTTGAATTTCATAGCAATTGGAGCAAACTACACCTCATTTCCGCAAGGGTCCAAAACTAGTTTTTTATATATGATTGAAAGAAATGATAAGATCCATGGGAAGCCGATTGGTTATGAATATAAGTCTATGATAATGTATTATACACATAATCTGCTTCAATTTAATAATTCGAGTGGGTTTATACACATTTGGGAATCCATTTCTACCACTTACCCCGGGGGGATTTGAGCCCAAAATTGCCAATAAATCATCTATCTTGTTCAGAATTTAGTACAGACTTAAAGAAGTGATTGGAGGGACATAATAAATCCATGAAAATAATATTTAAGTTATTATATCATTAATACACCTTATCTGAATATTTGGGAGGAATTGGGCTGATTTGGAGACCAAAACACTAAAACTAGTCAAGAGCCAAAATTGTGAAAAAATTGGAAAATTGGGCATTTTGGTAAAAAAATTAAAAAAGGGACATTACAAGTGGTATCATAGCATGGTATTGGAACCTGATGTTTTTAAAAAGGATTCAAATCAATAAACCACCACCCTTAGATTCTGAATTGGAAGGTGCTCATCTTGTAGAAGAAGAACTAGAAGAAAAAAAGGTACCTTTGACTAAAGCTATGGCTCACGAGGGAGAAGACTACACTAAGGAGAAAATGGAGTATATAAAACTTATAAAACCCCTGTTTGAAGAAATATCCAAGGAAATGACCCAACATATGGTATACATGACCCAACATATAGCAAAAGGATTCAAATTGATGGCCAGTCAAATGGGAAGCAAAGGGATGATAGGAGATAGTGGTAGTTCACAATCAACAGAAAAGAAGACAATGGGTGAGCACATTTTCTCATGAACATGACCTCATAATAGACCCCATGAATTTCATATCACACCAAGGCCTACTGTACCTAAATTTCTTATTCCCAAATAAGAGACTAACATTCAATTTGAAATTGATACAATAACAAAAGAATGGGGTAAATTGGATGAAGAGTGTAGGAGAAGTATAGCATTTGAGTAGTACTTCACCATTGCAAACAAAATAAAAAAGAAGGAGGAAAATAAGTCTCTACACCAAACAAAGAATTGGATTTTTCCATATGTAAAGTGCCACTCCCTACTTTTGATGGTTCATCTCAAAGTTATGCTAACACTAGGGGTGCAAAAATCAGATGTGTATTTTTAGTTGAATCCAATGGTGGAAGAAGATGCTTTAAAAATGGCTATTTTGCACTTGGATGGAGATGCCAATTAATGTTGATTCCATGGCCTAAAAACCTTGTGTCATGATCAGGTTAAAATATATGGGGAATTTGTTGACAGGGTATTAGAAAGGTTTGAGAAAAAAGATCCAGAATTGTCTTTCAAAGAACTAGCACAATTGAAGCAGGTAGGGACTCCTATTGAGTAATGTTGGAATTACAAATATTATCAGTTAAGGTGGCTAATGTATCTATGTGAAGGTTAGTATTTTTGTTCACTGAAGGTCTGACAGAGCCCTTAAAAGGTTTGGTCAAATCCCACAAGCCTACTAACTTAAATGATGCAACAAGCTTGACTAGAGATCTTCAAAATGTGCTTCCTAGAACAAGATTTCCTCCCAATACTAACTTTAGATTTGAAATAAAGCCTTGGAAAAAGGATGCACCTGATAAGAATTTTTGGCAAAGAGATACATATGAAAATAATAATAAAGAAGGACAAAACAGGGATGAACTTTGAAGGAAAAAAATGTTCTTCAAATGCTTCCAACCATGGACACCGGGGCATAAATGTGCTAAAGGAAAAGCTCAATACATAGAAGTATTTTCTGATAATGATGAGTATGAAGGGGGTATGGATGAAGAACGGAACATTTCAGATCAAGAGGAGGAATATGAGACAGCAGCTGAAGAATAAAAACAAGAATAAAATCATCCTTCACCAGACAAAGAAATAATGGTAGTACTTTCAGCAGCGTCTCGCTATCACACTGTTCGATGCAAGGGTGTGGTATTGGGACAAAGAGATTCAGTTTTGGTAGATGGAGGAGCTACACATAATTTCATTGATGCAGATATGGTAGAGAAAATAAATATACCAAATGAACCATTCGATGTCTTCACAGTTGTCATTCTAGGTCACAACACAATGCAATGCAACGCATGGGTTCCAAAGCTACAAGTCACCATAGGTAACTATACTTTTGTTGATAGTTTTTATGTGGTTGATGTTGCTGATAATAATGTAGTATTTGGAGTACAATGGCTGTATTATATAGGAGATAATTCAGTAAATTATCAAATTCTTGAATTGAAATTTCAAGATTCAACATGTGTCCTAAGGGTTGTGAGAGGGAAACACACTTACCCAAAACAGGTAGTAAATTGCAATAGTTTGAGATCTATATTGAGGAATGGTGATATATAATGGGCTGCTGAATGTTATATCACCTCTCCCAAGCCAAAAATCATAGTTTTTAAACACCCAAAGGAGATAGAGACACTTTTGCACAATTATGAAAAACTTTTCAGAGATCTTCCATATGGTAGACCACCTGATAGGGGGGTTGAGCATAACATTGTTTTGGAAGAGGGTACTTCAACAATTAAGATACCACCTTATAGAGATACCAAGAAGTTCAGATATGAGATTTATAAGGCCATTCAAGAACTTTTAGAGTTGGGACTCATTAGACAAAGCTCTAGCCCTTATGCTTCTTCAGTAGTGTTGGTAAAGAAAAAAGATGGAACTTTGAGGATGTGTATAGACTTTAGAGCTTTGAATAATAAGACCATAATGAATATATATCCTATTCCTAGGATTGATGAGCTCATGGATGAGATATTTGGAGCTAATTAGTTTTCCAAAATTGAGCTTAGATCTGGTTATCACCAAATTCAGATGGAGGAAGATGTGCAAAAGACTTCTTTTCAATGTCATTATGGTCACTTTGAGTTTCTTGTTATGCCATTTAGGTTGACCAATGCTCCAGATACATTTCAAGAATGTATGAATAGAATATTTTGCAAGAAGCTTAGACGGTTTGTTTTAGTCTTCTTTGATGATATCCTCATTTACAATAAAACTTGGGAAGAGCACTTGCAACACCTAGAGATTTTGTTGAAAACTTTGCAAGAACAGTCTTTGTATGCTAAGATGTCTAAATGTGAATTTGGGATGAAAACACTATTATATCTTGGAGTGAAAGTGCACATGGAAAATATCAGGGCTATCTTAGAATGGCCATCACCAAAAAACATCATAGAATTAAGAGGCTTCATTGGAATATGTACATACTACAGGAAGTTTGTGAAAGGGTTCTCCAAGTTGACTTCTCCACTCACTGATTTGAATAAGAAGGATGATTTCAAGTGGAATTAAGAGGCTGAAAAGGCCTTCCAAAAAATTAAATAGGTAATGAGTAGTTGTCCCATACTTGCATTGCCTGATTTTTCTAAGCCTTTTGTTGTTGAATGTGATGCCTCAGGTGGAAGAGTAGGGGCTGTCTTAAAGAAAGGCCAACGCCCTATAGCCTTTGAGAGAAGAAAGTTGCAGCCTCATGAAAATATTTACTCCATATATGACAAAGATATTTTTTCCATCATGCATGCCTTGGCCAAATTTCGACAATACTTGGTAGGCAACAAGTTTGTGGTGAAAATTGAACACAATAGTCTAAGACACTTCCTTACCCAAAAGGATATAAATGAAAGGAAACAAAAGTGGGTAAGAAATATCCAAGATTATGATTTTGATATTTAATATGTGAAAGGAAATAATAACATTGTAGTAGATGGATTATCTCGAATACCTTCTTTTTCTCTCATGGACATTGCTAAAAATTGGAAAGACATGCTACTAGTTGAATATGCCAAAGACAAGTTTGCTTGTGATGTATTAGATGGACTCATGGGAGATGATAACTACAGAATTTTGAATGGGATGATATACTATAAGGGAATAATTTATTTGGTTCAAGATTCATAGCTTAAGTACAAAGTTTTGCAGGAAGCACATGATTCCCCACTAGCAGGCCATCCAAGGATCTTCAAAACCTATAGGAAACTAAGGCAAAGGTTCTATTGGAAGGGGCTGAAGGAATATGTTCAGAATTATGTGAATTAATGTAACGTATGTTATCAAAACAAATCAAAAATCACAAACCCATATGGTTTATTACAACCATTGCCCATTCCAGAGTAAAAATGGGACAGTATATCAATGGATTTCATCATTGGTTTGCCCAAATATTTGGGCAAGGATTGCATATATGGGGTAGTGGATAGATTGACTAATTTTTATCATTTCTTTGCTGTTACATCCTCTTTTGGTCCTGCAAAAGTGGCTGAATTTTTTTTCAAAGAAATCTTCAAATTGCATGGGCTCCCCAAGAGCATTGTGAGTGATAGAGATGGTAGATTCATGAGTGCTTTTTGACAAGAAATTTTCAGATTGGTGGGCACTCAGTTGACTCCACGTACAAGATACCATTCCCAAACTGATGGACAAATAGAGAGGGTAAATAAATGGTTGGAAGAGTACCTCCGAAACTATGTGGGAGAACAACAAAAAGATTGGGAAAAATGGCTACACTTGGGTGAGTTTTGCTACAACACCACCTTTCACATGTCAGTATGGATGTCTCCTTTCAGAACATTATATGGTTATGATGCACTTACATTTTTTGATATGATATATTGTGATAGTAGATATCCAAAAGCTAAACATTGGGCGAAAGAAAGCCAAGAAATTTTAGAGCTTTTAAAGGACAATTTGCAGGTTGCCGAAAATCAGCAAAAATAATATGCAGATAAACATAGAGAGGAAAGGACCTTTCAGGTTGATTATTTAGTTTATTCAAGGTTTCAGTCATAAAAAAAACATCTCTCAAAAGGAATGGAGCACAAAAACTAAAGCCAAGATACTATGGGCCCTACAAGGTAATCCAGAAGATTGGAGAAGTAGCATATGAGTTGGAAGAAGGGAGTAAAATTCATAATTTATTTCATGTTTCTTGTCTCAAGAAATATATTGGTTAGAAAATTGTCATTTAAAATACACTCCCTCCTTTGGATGATGAAGGACAACTCACACTTATTCTGGAAAAGGTTTTGAAGGCAAGGGAGAGAAGATTGAGGAGCAGAACAATCAAAGAATACTTGGTGCAATGGAAGGATCTACCAAGTGAAGATGCCACATGGGAAGAGGAGAATATTTTGAAGCATACAAATCTGAAATTTATTGAGGACAAGAAATATTGGGTGGGGAGAATTTTAATGTCCCCATTCAAATAATTGCATAGCAGGAAAATTTCATCAATCCTACTAGTTCCCTAGGTTGGGTGGAAACATTGAAAAGTTAATAAGGGAGCTAATAAATGGTGTTCAGACATTAGAAGGAATACATATTTGTTTAATGGATTTAATTCAATTAATTCAAGTGAAAAATTAAATGGCTATGGAGAATGGAGACACATGGAGACTATGGGGCCCACTCAAGCTAGAATTCCTATGTTAAATGACATCCTCCTCTTGCAATCTCAAATCTATGGGAAGCCTAATGTTTTTGGATGGATTATAAGGTTAATATAATTGTCCATATAATTCATAGGTAGAATTTGGGATGAATTGTGATTTACATGGGGATAGGAAGATCCAAATGGGAGTTTCATAGACACTTGGCTAGATTCCCCTTACATTTATGACATCTATGCCACCAATGTGGAGATTCTATGATAGTTATGACACAAGTCAGATATGAAGGCTGAAATATGACATATATAACATGTAAGGCCTGAATAGAGCATATTAGAGGGCGCTCATGGGATTTGGAGAAGGCCAAGAGGCTCCTACTCAAATTTGGGAGAAGAGGGAAGGTGAAGAGAGAGGCCACATGGCATAGCATGAGAAACCACACCAATTCGACTTGGATTTGGTTTAGGGATGGATTTGGAACCTTAGAATATCAATAATGTTTATAAAATGCAGGGATCATCCATGAGAAGGCCATTTTTATCATTTGTGAAAATTGTTATTGTGAAGAGAGAGAGCTAGTGGATGACTAGTTCATGCCTTAGCCAATTTTGAGGGTGAAAGATTCCCATCCTAGTTGGTGTTTGGAGAGGCCACTCAGTTATTTCAAGGAGATTAAATGGAGTCATAAGTTACAGGTGCAAGATAAAACATATCTTGGACATATCAAGTTCAGCTTGTTCTTCCTTTCATCTCAAGTTTTCTCACCATTTTAGCTCTATGAAGTGAGGTGCACTTGGTGAGCTATTCATCTCTTTGAGGGAGCTTCTCTTGCTCCAGTATTTTTTATTATGATGTAAATTATATTCTATTTAATTTAATAAATATCTCAGGTCTAAAGGCCAATAAATCTCATGTATTATTGCTCAATAATGAAGAAATAGTGCCATTTCCCCACTACCTTGTTGTAAACTCTTGTAATCTTGATGGATTCGAATGGATGTATAAAATGTCAATGATTTATGAATGAATGGACTGTAATTAAATTATATTATGGTTTTCATGTCAGTAACTGATAATTTGTGTCCATTGGGTCAAATTTCACAGCAATTGGAGCAAACTACACCTCATTTCCCCAAGGGTCCAAAACTAGTTTTTTATATCTAATTGAAAGAAATAATAACAACCGTGGGAGGTCGATTGGTTCTGCATATGAGTCTCTGATAATTTATTATACACATTAACTTATTCAATTTAATAATTTGAGTGGGTTTCTGCACATTTGGGAAGCCATTTCTACCACTTACCCTGGGGGGGATTTGAGCCCAAAATTGCTAGTAAAGTCATCTATCTTGTTCAGAATTTAGTACGGACTTTTAGAAGTGATTGGAGGGCCATAATACATCCTTGAACATAATAATTAAGTTATTATATCATTCATACACCTTCTCTAAATATTTGGGAGCAATTGGGCTGATTTGGAGACCAAGACACTAAAACTAGTCAAGAGCCAAAATTGTGAAAAAATTGGAAAATTGGGCATTTTGGTAAAAATTTAAAAAAGGGACATTACTCTTTTCCCTGACTGAAATATTATTCCACTCTTTAGGAATCCAAATTCTATTTTAGGTTCTATACTTCCTAGGAACATCTCAACTAACCATCTCCCATTTTCTCTGCAGGTCGTCCATGACATATCCCCTCCTCTTGGATATGCGAATTAACTAATCAAATGCAAGATACCCTTCTCATAGATGAGCATATTTATCCCTGTGCTTATGGATAACAAGTATATTCTTCGAGGTCCTTGGAAAAAATTTCTTTCGGCCTCACTATATGAGGTTATCGTCTCTACTACAAACTCAGTAATATACCCTTGCAAAATACTGCCAACCCAAAAATCAGCTCGAGAGATAGGGTTACTTACACTAGTTTATCTCATGAATCAACTGATCACTCCACTCAACTGCTTCTCTTCTCTAGAAATTTGTCTATCGAGTCTCCAATATTGATAACCACTCATGCAGCACAATAGGAAACTCTTCAAAGAAGATCTCATGAATATTAGAGTATATGTACCAGTCTAACCAGTTTTATGTGCTCAACCGCGATCCTTCACTCTCTTCTTATGCAATAACTAATGTCTTAGACTCCAGCCAATCCTCTATTTCCTTCTTTTTCAGATGCAACACCATTTCCCTTGACTCAAATGATTAACGGTCCCAACAACAGAACCATTTGTTGGCTTACTTTTCCCCACTCTCGCGACCCAGGTTCAACGGACCCATGAAACCAACAAAACACCCAAAGACATCAACCTGACAGAGAAAGATCAGCCGGTAACACCTGCAAGGCAGGTGTAGTATCACCCAAGATATCTTAATGTGTAACTACCAAAACCATTTTTCTGCAGTTGGCGAGGGATTACAGTCCCTTGGCACATGGCTAAGGCACTCGACGGAGTTGGAAGGATGGAGTATTTTATGAGCTCGAAAGCGGTGCAATAATGCGACACAACCTTGTCCTTGAAAGCTTAACAATTGGTGCAATAGTGCGACGTAGATGATTCCTTAATAGTAAATGACAGTGATGCGACTGTATTATAACTTAACAGTATTTTAACATGAAATAATACCAAGTGCTCGACTATGCTTTACTCATTCATTCATTCACTGATGATATTGATATTGTGACAATCATTCAATCAATAACTATAAACAATGCAAGATAATCAAACATTCAACATTAAACATTAAATATTCAACATTCGCATTCAACATTCATGCGACACGAGAAATAACGTGGAAACCCATCTGGGTAAAAGCCACCAAGGTGCTCTTCATTTGGCATGAGAAATATATGGCACCTTGCAGTATGCGACTTACATAATGTTTTAAGATATGTCTATTTAGCTCAGACTCGTCCTGCTCTCATTTTCTCTATTTTATGCTTTTCTTCTACTCCTACTGGTCCGCACAGAAACTAGATCGACTCTTCTACTCTACTATCTATGCAATCAACTACGATTGACTCTTACAAAATGGTCTATGCACATAGCTACAGATCCACGACTCAATAGCCTACTATACTATCATACTCCTCTTTGATTAGAAATACAATAACCAACTATTCAACAACCCTTACACAAAATGGGTTCTTCCTACTTATACATATTACAAGACTGCGCAGGGTCAACTGAGTACAACTAAGTTATTACAGTCATAAATAGCCACAAAATATCTTCTATTACATTAATGACAGGCCATACTGGACGCAAAACGTCCTGCATTACATTACTCATAAGCCATAACCAGCCGCAAAAAGCGTCCTTTAGACTTCCGCCGACTCGAGCACTTGCAGTCCTTCTGATCTGTCGCTTTCTTGCCTTTAATCTTCTACCTACCAAATCTCCACTGACTCTGGGTTTGATTTTCCTCGTCACAGCTTTCTCTATTCTACGATTCCTTTTCTTCCTTTACCTAATTTTACTTTGTTGCGCACCTACTTTTCCTCTCTATGCTTAAGCTTCGGTTTCTTCCTTGTTCTTTATCCTGGCCCAACAACATGGAAACCATAAAAGTTCACTCTCCTGAAAGGTTAAAAAATAACAAGTTTTTGGAAAGTTAACATAGCTTTCTCTTGGCAAGTCATAATTTTATCAAACCTATGGAATTTCAAAGAAGACATAGCATGTTACTATAATACTTAATTTCAAGCTCAAATGAGCCAAAGTTTCATAGATAATTCAGGAGCAAGGTCAACTACGAGGGCAACCTACAAACCAAAGTTTCTAAAAGTATGTTAACATGAAACTTGCATAATGTTTGATTGGAATATCTATTATGGGTGCTTCAAAAGGTGTGATAAAAAGGAAATAGAGGATAATAATAGGTAAATATTATTTTGGGGTCTCATGATAAGGGATTCTGCAAAAAAGAAGAAAGGGGCATAATTGTAGTGAGAATAAATTATTCTACTTAGATTGTGAAGAGGAAGAAGATCCAAATATAGAATAGTTTGAATAGGTATATCTAGTAGATACTGCCTCAACTATATATTGGCATGCATTGGCCAACATTAGTAGTTCTCAAACTCTTAGGATAGAAGGAGATATCAAAAAGAAAAATGTAATAGTGTGTTATGGAGAATTCTCTCCTGCAGACAGGTGAGACCTCCCTTGGATCCTTTCCTTGATCCAAGATAGATAAGAGGGTAAACTAATGAACTTTAAATCCCTCGATCCTAATCATGCATTCACAGACTCAATGCAAGAAGGCATAGTAGGAGGAGGACATACCGTGTCTTATGAGAGGTCCTTTGGTGAAAATCCAATCTAGCTACTACAAATATGATAGACTTTTCTCCAACTCAACTTGCTAGTACCCTACACACAAATAAGAAACCAAATACCTTCCTCAAAACCTTGTAAGATATAAAGTATGGCATGCAAACGAATACAAAACATAGAACAAATCAATATATAATCAAATCTAACCTGATATACTCAAGCAATATTAGATCCACTATAGAACATCAATAAAATGTATAGATCCAAAAAGGACACCATTCATAACAACATGATGTAGATGGGAGAAGATAGATACATGTCTAGATCAAAAAAATCAGAAGATTACATCAAAGAAGCAAACCTTGAGTGAGTTGATGCAGATCTCCTCCAAGCTTCTTGATCCAAACCTCCCTTAACTCAACCAAGATGATCACAATGGATATAGGATGTACTAGAGATTCCAATAGTGTAACAATACTAAGCAGAGTCTCTCCCTTCTCATAGAATGGCCTCAATATATATGTGTATGGTGAATGAAGGGGTGATGAATCTAGATCCCTAAGGACACATGGACTCGAGTTGGTGTGCGAGATCTCATGCCATATTGAGGTGGAGTGCAATCATTCATGTGATCCCCTTGAAACTCATCAAAAATCCATGTGAAGATCCATCAGCCCCACACATAAGGCATACAAGGAAGGATTCATGAGGTTTTAAGATGTTTTTGGAAGTCAACCTTTTTAAGATATAAGACCAACTCTACTATTGTGATTCATGAGGTTTTAAGGTGATTTTGGAAGTCAACCTTCCTTGCATCACCAAGCTTCCTCCAAGCTTCTTTCAGTCTATCCAATTAATACAAGTTGCCAATGTTTATGGTGTGCCTTGCCTTCACACAAGGATGCCCACCATCTCCATGGTGTGCATTATTGATAGGCCAAGGCATCCAAATTTGACTCATCTAGCCATCAACCTCATGTTATGTATGTTCATGCATGCAAGAAACCACTAAGGTGATCATGTGAGGAAGATGCCCGAAACCTCTCAAGACTAAAGCCTTACAACAATTAAAAAAAATACGATCATACAATAAATCACAAAATAACATAAACGTAGCATATTGATACAATACATAGTTTCAATATAAAAATAAAGAGCTTAACAGCTTTGAATGAAACATGTAAATGATAAAATCAAATATTACTAATGAACATAAAAAACCAAAATAACCCAATTCACCGCAACATAAGATCAAAATAATAAAAATTGAACCAAAAAAATATTACAAATGAACATGAAAAACTAAATAATTCCAATTCACCACAACACAACATCAACATCAACATCAACATCAACATGGAAGTTGAAAAAAAATATTTTTTCAAAATAGAACAAAATAATTACAAATGAAAAACATGATGAACATTAAGATCAAATTTGTGAGTACCCAACCGAAACTTGAGATTCGATTACATAAAATAATGTAAATTGAAAAGCCTAACGCTCAACCTTCTCATTCACTCATGTGTACATCAACCATCCGTTCCACTCCAACCTCGTGTTCGCTTCACTTCACGTGAACTACATATGTCCCATGTGAAAATCTAACTAAAGTATTGAGAGTAGCTTGACAATTATTTATCTCTACCTTTAAAGTCGACATTTAATATATTCATTTTTTTTCTTGAGCCACACATTTCTCCTAACAAGGTTCGGTGTCCCACAAACCTTAAAGAAACACTTTTATTGGGTTTATCAAATTTTGTACATATTGATCATTTGAAAATTTTAAGATGATTAATATGGTTACTTTTATATCTATTTAATTTTGGTAAAAAAAAATTACTAGGAGAATTAGCAATTGAGGATTGGGTCGGTACTTATGTGACATGGGGTCTTTTTAGGTGCATCTACAGGGCCCGAACCATAACACTAGACCTTCCATTTACAACTTAACACCTTTATTACTTGCTCTGCACGCTAGTAATTTTAACATACATATTTTTATTTTTCATTCATTATGTTGTCATCTAGCTACGTTTTTTATTGTAATTTTTTAAATTACATATGATTATACTAATTTTATATAATAAAAAATTCAATTTATTTCATTCTTTAAAGAAGTAGTCTATTTATTTTTTGATGGGTTTTGGTTGGAATACAATTTTTTATTATAAAATCTAAATTTAGAAGTATTCAAATTGTGTTTTTGAATCCATAAATAGATTTACTATCTTTAAATACCCTCATAACATCTAAATTATGCAATTTCTATTATGATTCTAAAATTTATTTAGAAATTTTCAAATAAAATTTGAACAAATACTTAAAAAAAGATGAAAACATAAAATATTTAAACTAAATATATACTTAAAAATAATTAAAAACAAAAAATATTTAAATTACACCATTTAAAAATATGTTTATAAAAAGTTAAAAACAAAAAATATTTAAATTACACCTTTTAAAATTTCCAATTAACTTAAGCTACTTGTACAAATTATTTTGCTTTATTCCATCTATTTATTTTTTCCCTATTTTAAGTCAATCAACCCACTAAAATATTATTCATTGCAACATTGCGAACAAATCTACAATGTTGTTGTTGTCGGTTGCCATTGAACCAACATAAAATATTATTATCATGCTATCATAATCTCGGAACACCCCTCCATAACCCGCCAGACCACGGTTTCCTCTGCTTATGTTGTCGAAGTTGAGCTTCACAAAGCCAATGTCTAAAGGGATCATAATATTAACATATTGCAAATAGTATAATATAAATTAATTAAAATTACTAACTAATTAATTATATAGTATATTTTAACTCATTAGTGGATTTTAACTTTCAAATTTATGATATTAATAAAATATACATATTATTAAAATGTGTTATTATTAAAATTGATTAATCCAACATAGACCACTTATATAATATATTTATAATAAGTATATATTCTAAATACATAGTTATTGTATTAATAATATATTTTTTTATTGACCATTTATATAATACATTTATAATAAGTATATATTCTATTTATATAATTATTGTATTAATAATATATTTTTTATCACAACTTTATTATCTTGTTGTTGTATGTTGATGATATGATGGTTATAGGCCTCAACATGAACAAAATCATTGATCTCAAGGCTCACATGGTTAGAAAATTTGAAATGAAGGATTTAGGTGTAAGAAATCAATTCTATGGATGAATATATACATGTTAAAAATAGGTACAAATATCTTATTGAGTCAAAAATCATATATTGAAAATATTCTATAGTTATTCAATATGCAGAATGAAAAACTAGTTAGCACCCCACTTCCTGCCCACTTCAAGTTGTATTCCCGACAATGTCCTAACACATAAGCATAGAGTACAAGCATGTCTCATGTACCATATTCATCAATAATAGGGCGCCTCATGTTCTCCATTGTGAGTTCCAAAACAGATATTACTCAAGTAGTGGGAATTGTTAGCTCGCTCATGACAAACCTTGGTAAGGAGCATGGGTATGCTATGAAGTGGATACTTAGACACTTAAGGGGCACTTCAGATGTTGTTATTTTCTATAAATGAATAGATTTACAAATTAAAGGTTTTGCATATTTAGTTTTGGTGGAGATAGAGATTGACGAAAGTCTACTATATGATATACTTTCACCATTAAGTTGTTTCCTCTTTAGACATATAAGTTGTATCCAATGCTAGCTTTATTGACAACCCTTTGGGGTTGGAGTTATCGAGGAAAAATATATAGACCCTTCTAGTGTATTTCATTTCCTTCTATAAACCTCATATGTATTGTATAAAAGGGGAGTGGCCCTCGTCATTGTAATACAAGAGAATACAAGAAAAGAATTTTATTTGTTTTTCCAAGTAATACTTTAAGATCGAAGATGCCATTTCATTGTGGTTTTACCTGCATACAATAAGGTTTCTACAAAAATATTATGCTCTATTGTTGTTGTTGTTTGCTTTTGTTTTTGTATTTTTCTAATAGGTTTTGAAAGTTTTCTTTTTAACTTTTTAGACAACTACAAGAAGCACACGTGCTTTCTAAAAAGCACACGTGCTTTCTAAAAAGCACTAGAGTGTGTACATGCTCTTCTCCTTTGTCACAGGTGCATTTCCATAAACCATTTCTTGGAAATAGATGCATGTGCCCCGGGAAGGACGGCTTGTTACCATCTTTGTATCTTTTTCCTTGATTATTGTTGCATTTGTTTTGGAAGGTTATTCAGAAGCTTGTAGTTTAGTGTTTATGGGTATTGTTGTCTAGTTAGGGTGATTTAATAAGGAATTGATTGGTTTCATTGGGTGAAAGGAAGAAAAATCATGTTTGTTTAGTACTCTTTTTGTTGATTTCCTTGCATTTTTGTTGATAGTTTGTAGTTTCCATTCTTTGTTTAGTAAGTTATTTAGAAATGATCATTAGTTTTTGCAAGATAAAAAAGGAAGCAATTTGGTTTTATATTGAGATTATTCTTTTGGTTCATTAAAAGCTGCAATAGATACCTTTTTCATTGAAGAGTTTAAGTAATGAATGCTAATTGAATGTTCTTAATGTCTGTAGAAGGAGAAAGTCGACATAAGTCGACTTGAACGAAGACCGACTTAGTCGAATGGCCGACTAAGTCAAGAGACCGACTACGTCGGTCGGCTGAGTAAACACAGTAGTTAGTCTGTTAACTAATAGTTGTGTCGGTTCACCGAACCGACGGGTCGTTACTTTTAACTGATTGTAAATTGTATATATTAGGCTGTTGAGCCACCCAAGAATGAAGTTCAGTTCTTGGCTTTGTATGATCTACTGAGAATAATATAATCTGTTCATCTTATCAGTCTTGTCTCTTGATTCTGTGTATATTCTGTATATTTTTGTATGTATTATTGGTAACCTTATGTGATCTGTGAGATTACAACATTGGTGCCGTTGCCGGTAGTACATAACTGGAATATATGCTCACATATGATACCAGAGCAGGAGATAAAGGACTGGTGGGAGCGAAAAATTGCTAACTATCTACAAAATTACGCAAGAAGGAACAGATTGACAGTCGCCGAAGCAAAAGCCAGATTTTTCACTGAGACTCACGAAAAATTTGTCGAATCCGTGCCACATCTACTGAAGCAGCTTTTGGATGAGAAAACCGGACAAGACTAAAGAAGAACAGTTACTCCAGAAACTGATCCGAGGAGGACGTACAAATCTCTCGGAGTGGTTCGAAAAGATAGCCGATGATTTCTGTGAGGAACAAGCAGTCGAAGACAGGACCTCTGTGGAAACCGTCCGACAAAATTTTTTCACAGAATCTACTGATCAATTCTTGTGTTCCTTACCGGCTTTACTGTTCAAGTTTCTAATAGAGAAAGGAGCAGGGCACATTGTCGAACCTCGACCTCTATTACGTGAACCACCCTCAAACACTAACTGGGCGGAGAAGCAGAAGCAGTGGGAAAAATTCATTGCTGAAAGGGAGTGGGAATACTTCCTGAGTAAATAGACACCATCCGGGCTTTCTAAAAAGCGTCGGGTAGGCCATGGGGGGGTAGCTGGTCGTGTGTCGGACCTAGAGCATAGTGGATCCTAGTCGACCAGAGCCGTCGTCGCCAGTAATGCATCATCGACCGAAGAGGAACTGAAGGCATAGTATTGTACTACAGTATGTCGGACATTAAGAGAATTGAAAGGGATGAAAGACAGAAGAAAAGGGAAGCCAGACGAGAACGAGCCGCAGAGCTGCAGCAAAACCCTAGGGCGACCGACCATAATGAAGTACCGCCAGAGTCGGGTCATGACCGACGCAGAGAAGGCGAAGAAGAAGAGGCGTCCCCTGAAGATGATGAAATGTGGATAGAGCAGCCAAAAGCTC